>JAQZBX010074205.1:0-14852 GCA_029593785.1 Cabassous unicinctus
GATATGCTTATAGATAATATGTTCTTTTGTGATAATTCTTAGTATATCTCTTTGTTAGTATGGATACATTTAAATTTTTTTCATTTTCATTAAATTGTATTACCAAAATAATTTAAATTATATGTTTTTGTTTACTGTATATACATCTTTCTGAGAATAATTTTTCTGTTCATCATTTTGAATCTTATTAATTTATCTAGGATAGGTATTAATCTAAAAACATAATTATTGCATATCTTAGTAGGAATTCAGCCATGAGGGCCAGGTGGTCTGGGTTCAAATCTGAGATTCACTATTTACTAGCAGTGATACTGTTTTATGAAGCATGGGGAAATAACCATTTGTTTTTCACAACTTCATATAAGTTTTATGACAACTTTATATAAGATCATTATATGTGTAAGTTACCATGTGAGAGGTAGCAGAAGAACATAAGTAATCTGCAGAGAGAGGAATAAAAATTCCTAATATCCAGATTGCTCAGTGAAGATTTCAAAATTCTGTAAAGATGGGCTACAATTTTAACTGGAGAACATCTGGTCTGAAAGCAGGTTCGCTGAAAGGCAAATGTTAAAAAACTTCATTTTGCAAATTTGTGAGTACAATTATCAATACCTAGAATTCAAGCCACACTGCATAGAGTTAAACCTCACCTCACTGCCCATAACTGTTGTGAAGTTTAACAAGCCTGTTGATCTATCTGTGCTTTATTTTTTTTCACCCGAACACAGAAATTATAAAACCAATACCCTTTAAGGTTTGTTATAAAATTAAATATGTAATATGTGTAAAACATATATAAGATGCATGTATCTTGTACTTGCAATGAGAGGTTCTTTCTGTGTTTCTTACAAGCTTTTTCAAGTGTTGAAAAATATTCATTTAAATTATTCATTTACTCATAATAAACTGAACACCTGGCTTGAAACCTTGAGTCCCTGACTGGTCATTATCATATCAGCACTAAAATTGACATGAATTATCTCACAATGATAAGAGGCTTCGATAGACAGTTGTAAACATCTTTAATAAAAAAGACATAGATGAACAAAAAAGTTTAACAACCTAAATACAAAAGATCATGTTAGGAGGAAAGTAAAAATAAAATAGATCATTGACTGTGAAAAGGTTAGGATCCAGAGATCTGACAAACAGAGGAATGACTGCATTTAGAATGACAAAAATGAAATCAAAGGTTTATGGAAAGAATATAGCACATGCCATATGAGGAAAATAGAGAGAACATAGATATGAAACCTTTAGTATAACTGCATTTAGTATAACTGCATTTAGTAAAACAAAGCTTGGAAAAGTATGTATCCTGAAACGGGGCATGATGGAGGCAGAGTAGGGAGATCTAAAGGCAGTGAGTAATCTGCCAATATCCATTTAAATACCCTGTCTGAGGGCCTCTGGAAAGCAGAAGAACACTGTACACCATACAAGGAAGAATGGTAGGAGAAGACTGGTCAACTATGGGGAAGATTTGTGAGTAGATCTTTCCACACTGCAGAGGCCAGTACCTATCCCCTATCATTGGGACTAATCCATTTCAGGAACCACTCCTTGGATGGGACTGAAAAGTTCATTTCCCAAAATCAAGAGGAAGAGATGGCTGGGCACTGACTACTGCTATTGATTAGCAAATTTGGCTAGTTAGATTCCAGTGTTAAGAACAGCTAAAGTTTGAACCTATCCAAGTAAGAAAGAAACCTGCAGTCTAAATTATAACTCTGCCCCAAAGGGGTGGAAGCGGGACTGATTGAAAATCACAGTGACTTCCAGGACAGTAAGGATTGGCTTCTTTCTTCCCAGATGAAATTACCATCCCAGGCTGGGCTTCAACTGCACCCCTGGCAGGGGAGGAAGGTTGACAGTGATAAATCAGTCTTCAGGCATCTATACAGTTTCACCCTTCATGATTTAGTTTACTGCATGCACCCTTGACACCATTCCTGCCCCCAGGAGGAGAGGAAGGTGTGTGGAGCTTCATCCATCTCTCTGTGCAGCTGTACCCAATATCTTTCATTAATGTGGTACTTTTGTTACAATTAGTGAACACACATTGAAGCATTGCTACTGATCATGGTTAATAATTTACACTATACTTTACACTTTGCTCTGCACATTTTTATATGTTTGGGCAAAATAAATAATGGCCTGTATCCATTATTGCAATGTCATTCAGAACAATCCCAATGTCCTAAAAATGCCCCATATTGCATCCATTCTCCCTTCTCTTTCCCCTCAGAACCTCTGGTGACCACTGCCATTATATCATTTGTACAAGAACTTACATTGCTAGAATAGTAATGTCTATTTTAGTCCATAGTTGCAGTCTCCCCTTATGTGTGTTCATTCCTCAATCTTGAGGGTTTTAGGATAGAGATGCCCACTATGTTTCTGATTGGGGGGGTGGTTAGTTATCATGGGGCAGATAGATGAAATGGTCTTGCTTGCAGTTTTAGATACTCTCATTTTATAGGATGGGCATTGTCCATCATCATCCTTTTGTTAGTTGTCCTGGAGGAGTCCAATGAATGGAGAGTAGGTTTTGCAACTCTGCTGAGATTGAGGACTCAACTGGCATATGAGTAGACTAAAGATTTAAGTCTCTGGGACATATATTTAACAGGTATAGTGCTAATTATAAGTTCAAATAAAAGTGGGCAGAAGAGCCATGTGTTGGGAAATTATAAATGAGTCTAACTCTGTTACATTGGGGGGCATGTATTTCAAAGTAAGGTCCACTGACAGGGTGCTGAATTTCAGAGACTGTCTGCCTGAACTATAGTGTCTAGGTTTCCCTAGAGCCTTCAGGAGCACACCTGTTTGAGACACTATTTATTGTGACAGTTAATGAGATCCTGATGATATGTACATAAGTGTAGCCTCTGCAATGACTTCCTGACTTAATTTGAAATCTCTTAACCATAAATCCTCATTTGTATTTAATATTACCCCCTTTTGGTCAATGTCCTTTTCCAGAAGTATTGCTAGTTAGTGCTCGATAATAATCCTTCAGTGTCAGGGAGGCTCATCTCCAGGAGTCATGTCCTATGCCTGGGGGAAGGTAGTGCATATATATTCTGAGTTTGGCTTAGAGAGAGGCCTTATTTGAGTGACAAGGATGGTTTCAGGAGGTAACTCTTAGGCAGTATATAATACTAAGCTAAGTTTCAATTTCACAAGAACATGATTCATAAATACAAACTTCAATATCAAGGGTCTGGTGCAATAGTCTGTCCTCCTTCACTAGGCACTATACGTGTTCTATAGGGATTCTTGCCACTCTATTAGAAAATATAGCTTGACTTCCCAGGTTGGGAATTCAATAGTCTTTCAGTAATTGTCTGGGTTTCCACCCACCAAGAAAAAACCCCATGAACACTTGAACATATTTATATTCCATAAAGGCATGCTCCAGGTTCACCCCTCCCTACACATCTCTCTGTCACTGACACCCCATACAACTGACCCTCTCCTGCCAGAGTTGTGACCTTCCTGCAATCCAAAACCTCCCCCAAAATGAAGCCAAAAATTAATGAATAAAAATAATTTAAAAACAAAATAATAAAAATTAAAAACAAATAAAATAAAAACAAATAATTCAGATTTTTGCCATTGTGTCTTTCTTTTATGTACAATGAAAGTTTCTTCTATATAATCCCCCAGTGTCATTATTTTTTTGCTTTATTTTCAAAGAAGCTTTAGGTTACAGAAAAGTCACATAGAAAATATGGAGGATTAGTCTATATCTCAGCCTCTCCTTTTTGCACATTTCCTCCTATTGACAACATCTTATATGAGTATGGTACATTTATTACAATTGATGATCAAATATTGCAGCATTGCTGCTAACTGTGGTCAATGGTTTACATTATGGTTTACATTTTGCACCGTACACTTTTTTTTTTTCCAGGGGAAAGCTCAAACGCAGTCCCCCACTACCACAAATTATGCAGTCGAGTTTCCTGCATTTGGGGAAATCGCAGGGGTCAGCACACCCGGAGTGCAATGGATGAGCCTCACCCTGGGAAAACCACCTTCGTGATCATGCTATCTCCCCTGCCAGGTAAGTATGCACCGTACACTTTTATAGGTTTTTACAAAATTTATAATGGCCTGTATCCATCAGAGCATGATTGTGAAGAAGAGTTCCAATGCCCTAAAAATGCCTATGTTCTATCCATTATATTCTTCCCTTCTACTTTCCTCAGAACCTTTGGTAACCACTAAGTTTCAATTTTTGAAGTTTAAGATTCATAGTTATATGCACGTATATTGAGGGTTTCATATATTACTCTGTTTTCCTTTATTAGGCACTGGCTATGTTCTCAAGAGTGTCTTCCCTGTCTAATTGAGAACATAACAGGACTCCCCAGGATGGGAGTTTAAGATTTTCTTATTAATTGTCTGGGTCTCCACCCACTGAGATAACACAGTCTGACAAGATGAATATTTTCATATCCCATAGAAGAATGCCCCAGGTGCACCCTATCCCACATTCCCCCCCATCCCCAAGGCCCTGCACCAGTACCCCTCACCTGCCATATTTGCCAAAAGAACATTCCCATCGTTGTAGTTTAGGATTTGGTGCTCTCACATCCTCTATTGATAAAAAGACTGAAAGATAGAGATAGAAGGAAACTTTCTCTCCATAATAAAGGGCATATATGAACAATCCACAGCAAACATGGTACTCAGTGGTGAGGGACTGAAAGCTTTCACACTGAGGTCAAGATCAAGACAAGCATGCCCACTGTAACCACTGTTGTTCAATATTGTGGTAAAGGCTATAGCTAGGGAAATTAGGCAAGAAAAAGAAATAAAATGCATCCATATTGAAAAGGGAGAAGTAAAATTTTGATATTCACAGATATATGATTTTATACTGACAAAGCTCTAAAAAACCTACAACAAAGATACTAGACCTAGTAACTGAATTCAGTAAAGTAGGAGCATGCAAGATAATGCTAAAAAATCATTACTCTTTCTATACACTAGTAATGAGAAATCTGAGGAGGAAGTCAGGAAAAAAGTCCATTTATAATAGCAACAAAAGGAATCAAATATTTAGAAATAAATTTAACTAGGATGTAAAATATTGTATGCAGAAAACTACAAAACATTACTAAAGGAAATCAATGATGACCTAAATAAATAGAAGTACATTCCATGTTCATGGGTTTGAACACTAAATATCATTAAGATGTGAATTCTGCCCAAATCTATTTACAGATTTAACACAATCTTGGTAAAAATTCCAACAGCTTTTTTTTTTCTCTCACAGAAATGGAAAAGCCAATGATGAATTTCATTTGGAAGGATAAGTTCACCATAATAGCCAGAAATATCTTTGAAAAGAAGAATGAAGTTGGAGATTCTCACTTCTTGATTTTAAATCATAATATTTAGCTCCAGTGGTAAAAGCAGCAGAGTGCTGGCATAAAAATAGACATATAGAACAATGGAAATGAATTGAGAGTTCAGAAATAGACCTTCACATCTACTGTCAAGAGATTTTTGACAAATCTATCAAGTATATCCAGCCAGTTCAGGTCAGTCTATTCAACAAATGATGCTGTGAAACCTAGATATCCACAGCTGAAAGAAAGAATGAGGACCCCTATCTCACACCTTCTATAAAAATCAACTCAAAGTGGATCAAAGCCTTATTTATAAAATGTAGATCTATAAAAATCTTGGAAGAAAATGTAAGGAACGTTCTTCAAGATCTTGCTGTAGGTGGTGGTTTCTTAAACCTTACACCCAATGCATAAGCAATGAAAGAAAAAAATGGATAAACGGACCTTCTCAAAAGTAAACACTTTTGTGCTTCAAATAACTTTGTCAAGATGGTGAAAAGGCAGCCTACTCAGAGAAAATATTTGGAAGCCATGTATCAGATAACATATGGACAAAACACTTAAATAGACATTTTCCAAAGAATAAATACAATGTTCAGAAAAAACACATGAAAGTATGTTCAACATCACTAGCTATTGGAGAAATGCAATTCAAAACTACAATGAGATATCATTTCACACTTGATAGAATGGCCATTATTTAAAAAACAAAAACAAAAACAGAAAACAGCAAGTACTGGAAAGGATGTAGAGAAATAGGATCGTTCCTTCATTGTTGATGGAAATGTAGAATGGTGTGTCCACTGAGGAAAATAATATGGCAGTTTTAAGGAAGCTAAATGTAGACCTGCCATATGATTGGCAACTCCACTACTAGGAATATATTTAGACACACTGATGTTTATTTTTAAAACAAGCAATTACATGAACTGACATTTGCACACTGGTGTTCATAGTGACATTATTCACAATTGGTGCAAGCTGGAACCAACCCAAGTATCTTTCAACTGATGAATGGATTAAAAAATACAGTGTATACATACACTGGAGTACTATTCAGCCACATATATTCATGTTGCAACATATGTGACAACATGGATGAACCTTGAGGACATTATATTGATTGAAATAAGCCAAAGAGAAAAGAAAAAGTATTGTATGACCTCACTATAATGAACTAAATACAATGAGTAAACTCATGATGTTGAAATCTGTGGTATAAGTTACTAGAGTATAGTATGAGGGCTGAGAATGGGGACCTGATGATTAATGTATGTAGAATTTTTAGTAAGATTGATAGTAAATGTTAGGAAACAATAGAGTTGATAGTAACATATAGTGAGTATAACTAACACCGCTGATCTATAAATGTGAATGTGGTAGAAAGGGGTGTTCTAAGGACATAATTGTCAATGGAAAGAAAGTTAGAGGATAATCTTGGGATTGTAAAACAGTGAATTCAGTGGTGCATAAGGACTGTGGTTAATAGTACAAATACCATAATGTTCTTCTATGAACTAGAACAAATGTATACCACTTTTACAAGGTCTTAAGAATTCAGTGATACATGGGAAAATATAACTAATATGACATATGGATTATAGGTTTTATTTTTGCATCAATGGAAAGAAGGTACTATATCAATTAGAAGTGTCAATAACAAGGGGCTAAGCAATTTTTATGGAGTAATAAAAAGATACTAAAATTGACTGAGGTGATTACAACACAATTCTGTGATGAAACTGAGAACCACTGAGTACACACTGTGGATGGATTTTACCACGCATGGAACTGGCCTTCAAATCAATGTTGTGAGACTTGATGGTTAATGCAAAACCATATCCTTAATGGAAAAAAGCCTCAAAGGACACCTGGTAATCGACTTCCAGCAGGCTCTGACACAGGCACCTGGCAGCAGGAACATCTCAAGCCATTTTTTAAATATATATTTTTATGAGAATTTGTGAAATTACAAAACAATCATGCATAATGTGTAGAATTATCATACATCACCTTTCCACCAGCACCTTACATTGTTATGGGATATTTGTTACAGATTACTAAAGAACATCATCAGACTATTACCACTAAATATTATCTATAGTGGGAATTTGGTATATTTTTGCCATACACTCATTATTATTAACAGCATGTATTAGTATTGTACACTTGGTATCATTCATGAGAGAAACTCTCATATTTGTACCATTAACCACACAGTTCACCATGTTATACAGTCTCATGTCTTGTACAGTATCCAAATTGTACACTCAGCTGCTCTCACTTTCATTACAGGAAACAACCCATGTGTCCATCCGTTGATGAATGGATAAACAAAATGTGGTATATACATATGATAGAATACTATTCTACTGTAAGAAAATGAATTGGGACACATGTGATAACATAGGTGAACCTAGAGAATATTATATTGTGTGAAATTAGCCTGACACAAAAGGAAAAATACTGTATGGTCTCACTAATATGAATTAAACACAGGCCATTTTTAACAGAACTACTCTAGGCCCCTTGTGCAGGCAGATGCCGTTTTGTGACTAAGTTTTTGTAAATTAGCTGTAGACAGAAGGATAATGTTGAATGTGTACTTCTCTGAGTTTATTTCTTCTATTTGCCACCTGAACCCAGGCTAGTGGTGTCACAATTGTAGGTAAGAGGGTTCTATTGCAGTACTTTAAAGATGGTGGAGTACATTTGAATAACATGGTGTTAAAATTTAAATGTGGTTTAAAAGTTCTGGGGTCAAGCCCAGAATTCTGCATTTCTATCAAGCTCCCAGATGACAATGGTGTTAACACATTGATCACATGTTGGGGATGAAAGCATGAAGGAGGGACAAAGAAAGATGAGAAAATAACCAGAGTCCATGAAAGAAGAAGAGGAGATGCACTGCCCTGTCAACTTGGGCCATTTTTCAGGGTCTGTCACATAAAGAAGAATAAACCTCCTATATGTTAGATAACTGTATCATTGAGTCTTTCTTTTATAGAAGTCCACTATTGCTCCAATATAATATATAACTCAAACATATATGACACAGCTCTCCTCTTTATGTAATTATACTATATTCTTAGGAGGATATTTGAATTTCTATTTTTACATGTCACATACAAAGATGAAATTCCTTCCTGACAATTTTGTATATTTTCCACCAATAATAAAGTTTTATTGACATAATAACATATATCTTTGGAATTAGAAGCTCATCATAGAAGATATATCAAGGGAAAAGATTGGAAATTCCCTGCTCCATCATGAACAAACTACAGAAATTGGATTTATTTTGAGGTATATAGGATAGATTGGAATCTGTTAATGTCCAGAGATGGACTTCCTTGATTGGCCTAGCTCATTTTTACCAAATAAAAAGTTTCCTGGAAGCTATATCAGAACATGAGTTTACTACTTTGCTGGGAAAATTCAATTAGGTAAGAGGTCTAAATATGTACAGTATTACTTATCTATTGCTGTATAACAAATTATCACAAATTTAGCAGATTGAAACACTTCTCATATTATCTTACAGCTTCTATGGGTCAGGCATGTGGGCACCACTAACTCCATGAATCACTGGGTGCTTCTGTGGTGTGTGACAAGGCTGCAATCAAGGTGTCAGCCAGAGCTATGATCACATCTCAAGGTTCACTTGAAGAACGATCTGCTCTCAAACTCATGTGGTTGATGGCAGAATTCAGTTAATTGCCAGTTTTTGGACTGATGGGCTCAGTTTTTGCTGGGTGTTGGCTAGAGGCTGCCCTCAGTACTTTGCTATGTGGGCATCTCCACTGGGCATTTCACAGCCTGGAAATTTTCATCAAAACAAAATAAGAGAGTCTGTGAGCAAGACGTAAATTACAATCTTATGTAACATTGTCATAGGATTGACAATTCTTACATTTACCTATTCTATTGGTTAGTAGGAAAACACATATCTCACCCACATTCAGGGGAAGGGGATGACACAGGTATGAATACCATGGGAAGGAATAATTTCAAACACTTTAGAGTATCTTCATGCTCACACTAGTCAGTATATGACTTTCCATGAGAAGTTCTAATAAAATGAAAATTGTCATAAGAAGTTTTCTAGGCCTAGGATAGAATCATTAATACATGATCTCACAACATTTCAGTTATTATTGGGGCCTAAGTAATCACAACTGACTAGGATAGAGAGTTTGTCCACTCCCAGCGTTTTACCCTAAGATTTCAGTCTCATGCTTCATTTTCAGTTTTCTATGTGCCTGGACATTTTCATAATGTAAATTATTTTTACTACACTTCATTTTATTTTCTGAAGTATAGAATAATTTCCTCATTTTTTAATGTTAAATAGAAATATTTAACTACTTTATCTGAAAAAACATATGAATATTAATTTTAATGATAATAATTTATGTTAGTAACATATCTGTGTAAACATAAAAATGCTATAAGTGCAATTATAGCACATATTCCTTGGGTTGCTTTAAACACTAAGATGAACTGACCATAAGTGCTCATTAATTATTCATTGTAGATTTAATGACTAGATTATCTAAACTGAATCCCAGTTATGCTAAAGCAATTTTGGGGTTTTATTAAATGCAAGTTACTGTGGCCATTCAATCATGGGATCTCTAGAAATGGGGATGTACAATAACTGAGGTTTGTACTATTTTGGGTTTTGTCAATGTCTTTCTTACATCCAACTTTAGGAGAGCCAAAGCCCTATATTAAACTCTATCCATATAAATTTTTACCTTGCTAAAATGAGGTTTCCAGTGAATGTTCAGAAATTATGTCCAGATTGAAACAGGTAAGGTGGTTAGTGATGTGTGTTTATAAATGTTCATGGGCCAAACTATATGATAACCACAATAAAATGGAAGATTCAAGTGAGGAGAGCTTTTGGACTACATACTGCACTGTTGTTTCTTAGAGAGTCTTAAAAAAATATTATAAAGCACACCATGCCTATGGTTCCATTATTGAACACATCTAGAAAATTTATCACACAAATGTTTGTGCAGGCATGTTTCCACAAGGGCTGCAAGTAATAGAAATAGTGATTGATCACATTGGGGTCAGGAAAGGGCAATGTCAAAGCCAGGGATAGATGTACTGAAGAACAGATAAAAGATCTTACTGAAGCCAGAGTCACCAAAGCACCACAGACACCCCAACATATGATGGCCATGAATTTCAGGGGCTTACAGATGACCATAAAAAAGTCATGAGCATGAGCACAAAGATCTCCATGGACCCAAAGAAATGGGCAGCAAAGACCTGAGTCATGCAATTATTATAGGAAATGGTATTCTTCTGAGCAGGGACTATCAACCTGAGAATCATGGTTGTAGAAAAGCAAGCATCAGCAAAGGACAGGTAGAATAGAAAGAAGTTTATGGGACTCTCATGGGTTTGCCTTTTCTTAATAGTCACTGCTATGAGAACATTCCCCAAGAGATTTGCTAAGAAAAATATCAGGAAGACCCCAAAGATTGCTTTCTGCTTCCCAGCATCTTGTGTTCAACCCCATCAAAATGAATTAATTCACACTATTGTTTATTTATTGACACAGGATCTCTAGGTAGAATGCAGTTGACAGAGGTTTAATTGGCACTGAGAAGAAAAGAAGTAACATGGTGGTATAGTCAGTGGACAGAACTCTGAATTCCTTGGCTCTGCTTTATACTCTTGTTACTTTAAACTGCCTTTGGTGTGTACCAGAACCAGCTGGGAATCTTTGTAAATCTGCAGCTGCCCGCTTCTCTCCTAGATTTATCTATTGATGAGGAAACTCATTGCATTGGACCAAAGTATTTCCATTTTGAAAAAAAAAAACAAAACTATCTTTCAGAAAGTTTGTGTCCTACAAAGATTTAAAAAGGCAGGGCTTGCTCTAAGACCTTGACTATGTGAATTAATTGCATTGAAACATGTCTTTCATGTGAAAAATTTAGTGCATATATCCACCCTACCTTATCATTAGTTGTTATAATAATTGAAAAATAATTTTTTTACTCCCACAGTACACACAGCCATATACAAATGTATTTAATCCATTTACTATAAAATCTGAAAAGCATTATTCCAATAAAATTAAACACTAATACTTTAAAGAAGTCCTTCTGAAGAAATTATGCTCATTTACCAGTTTCAGTCCTGATCATGACAAATTAATAAACAAAGAAAAAAGAAAAAAAAAACAAACACCAAAAACCCTGTGTAACATTTCGAGGACTGCATAATGGTGAGTTCCTATGCTTCATCTACTCTAGAATTTACTCCATTGCTCAGCTTAAAAATAAAATGTTCCTCTTTTCTGCCTATAAATTCAAGCTGGTACAAAATTTGTCATTTTCTTGTATCATGTTTTACTCATATATGTCATTCTATACCCTGAATTACCTAGGGGATTTCTTCTTTTTTAATTTTTCATTAGAGAAGTTTGGAACTTACAAAGCAATCATGAATAAAACACAGTATTCGTGTATACCACCACACCATCAACACTTTGCATTGGTGTGGAATGTTTGTTACTATTGATGATAGCACTTTTTAAATAAGTTGTACTATTTTTTCAATAGTTATTACCTTTGTTACACTTGAAAGATTATTAGAATAGATCTATCATCCATTATTTACACTGAGTGAGTTTTTTCCCCATATACTACCCTATTATTTCCACTTTGTATTAGTATCATATATTTGCTTTAATTTATGAAACAACATTCTCATACATGTACTGTTAACTATAGTCCATCATGTACAAGAGGGTTTACTGTGATATAGAGCCTTATGTTTTATTTTTTAATTTTTATTGTAGTGATATATACATCCTAAAATTTCCTCTTTTAACCACATTCACCTATACAGTTTGGTGCTGTTGATTACACTCAAAGTAACATTCTACCATCGCCACTATCCATTCCAAACCTTTATCATCTGCCTAAATAGAAATTCCATACAAGTTAAGCTTCAACACCCCATTATCTCACCCCAATCTATCTCCTAGTAACTATATTCTAGATTCTAACTCAATCAGTTTGCTTATTATATTTAGATAATAACAGTGAAATCATACAATATTTGTTCCTTTTTGTCTTAGCTTATTTCACTCAACATGTCTCAAGGTTCATCCATGTTGTCGCATGCATCCAGACTTCATTCCTTTTTAAAGTTGAGTAATATTTCATCACATATATAAATAAATATATATATATGTATATATATACCACATTTTCTTTAACCATTCATTGGTTGATGGATATTTTGGTTGCTTCCATCTTTTGGTAATTGTGAATAATGCCACTGTGAACATCGGTGTGCAAATATCTGTTTGAATCTCTGCTTTTAGTAGCAGGATTGCCAGATGATATGGTAATGCTATACTCAGCTTCCTGAATAACTTTCAAACTGTCTTCCACAGTAGCTGCACTATTTTACATTCCCACTAGCAATGAATGAGTGTTCCTATTTCTCCATATCCTCTCCTAAGCTTACTGTTGTCTGTTGTTTTTCTTTAATAATGGCCATTATAGGAAATTTTAAATGCTATTTATTCTTAAAATATGATTTGAAAAAAAAACTATATGCCTCATACAATAGTATGATTTTTTTCTATTTTATGTATTTGTCCATGTTTATATATAGTTTATATTACGTAAATAATCATATAATACCATTTGTATTCTGATGTCAATGGGAGTCCCTGTAGTTTCTGAGTGATATTTGGGTAATCTAGGCACCTTTATAAAATGTATATATATATATAATAACATTTATGTAAACAAAAAAAATATATATATATATATAAAAAAAAAAGAATTATAATAAACACTCAAGAATATAATTTCTATTTCAAGTTATAAATTTCATGTTGTACAAAAGCATTATTTTTTATGAAGCATCTATTGCACCATTTGTCCATTGAGACATTTATTTTGTCTATATTTACACTCCCATAAATAACAATTCTATAAACAACTTTACAATAAATTTCAGAGTGCAATATTGTTTCCTGAAGTGCTAGGATTTCATTATTATGAATAATGTATACAATTATTTTTCTATATTGTTGGAACTTTTATTATCTGTATTTTATTGTTGAATAATTAGTGATTGTGATAAAACATTCAAGATAAGCATAACAATGAGAGAAGTAAATTAAAATATTTCTCCCATTTACTGAAACAATAATCCTTCTCTCCAGACATAACACTTTTATTTCTTGATGCCCTTCTATATTTGCACATATGTATATCTGTGTGTCTTCTGTCTTCTTTTATGTTAGTAAGGCCAATATTTCAATGTTGATGATTGTGCAGATAAAAATGATACACAAATAATATGTTTCCTTGAGATATTTCTTAATATCTCACTTTGTTAGTAAGGATACAATTATATATTTGGCACTTTCATTAATCATGTATTCACAGCAAAATTTAAATTTCATGTATTTGTTTTCTGAAGATATGCCCTTCTGCAAATCGTTCACCTTTTGTCTGTTCTTTTTTTGAATCTTGTTATTTTACTTAAGATAGCTATTAATCTAACAAAATAATTAATTCATATTATAGTAAGAGTTCAGTCACTGAAGCCAGGTGGTGTGGGTTCAAATATGAGCTCCACTATTTACTAGCTGTGATCTTGATTATTAGACATAATCATGGGTACTATGCAATTACATTTTTAAAAATTCTATTTAATATTAAACACAATATAAGTCTCAGCTTCTGCTTTTAACTCTATTATTACTTGATTATTTCTATGTGTATTTTTTCACCAAAGTAGACATAATTTTTTTATATTAAGAGAAATTGTAATGTTGATTTAAAAATAATGGTGACAATGGGTTGTGTGGGGAAGCGGAGGGGAGCTGAGTGGGAATATAGGTATTTTTTAGGGCATTGGAATTGGTTTGTATGACATTGCAGTGATAGATACAGGCCATTATATATTTTGTTAAAACCAGTTATATTGTGCAATGCAAAGTGCAAGGCATAATGTAAATTACATACCATGGTTCATAAGAGTTTTTCAATATCTCTTCATCAAATGTAACAAACGCACCATGGCAAGGTAAGATATATTAATAGTTGTAAATGTGACAAAGAGTGGGATATAGTAATCTCCTGTATTTTTTTTTATTGTGCGTAAAAATCAATTTTTCATAATACAAACCAATATTTGTAAAAAGATATATAAATATATATGCATATATGTGCATTTGTTTACATAAATGTAATTATATATATATATATATATATTTTAAAGGTTGCTAGATTACCTAAAATTTACACAGAAATTACTGGGATTCCCGTGTTCCCCACCTCCCCCACCTCCCATAACATCCCACATAAGCATCTTTCATTAGTGTGGCACATCACCTGCAATGGATATACACATCCTAAGGCTTTGCCACTAAGCATAGACCACAGTTCACATCGTAGACCACACTATCTCCCACAGAGTTCTGTA
>JAQZBX010074206.1:0-14790 GCA_029593785.1 Cabassous unicinctus
GCTACAAGGAATATGTGAAGGACATACTGAAAGCAGGGACACTAACAGATGTTTGCACACCAATGTTCAAAGGAGCATTATTCACAATTGCTAAATGATGAAAACAAACCAAATGTACCTCAACCAAAGAATGGATAAACAAAATGTGGTCTATACATATGATATAGTACTATATACATAAGATGAAATACTATTCAGCAGTAAGAAGACATGAACTTGGGATACGTATGACAATATGGAAGAACCTTGAAGGCATTATGTTGAGTTAAATAAAGCAGATTAATAGGAAAAATATTGTGTGGCCTCACTAATATTATCTAAGTATGAGTAAACTCATGAAATTAAACTCCAGCATATAGGCTATTAGGAGATAGAATGAGGGTGGAGAAGGAGAAGCTGACAGAATGTAAGTTTAATTTTCAATATGGGTGGTTGTAAATAAAGGAAATTGATAAGAGTTAATAGTGATGCTTTATACTGAGTATAAGTAACTGCTGAATTATAAATGTGATTGCAGCTGAAAAGGTTAGTCTACATACATTAATGTTAATTGAAAGAAAGCTAGAGGTTAATCTACAGTCTGAATAGCAGTGAACTCAGTGGTGGATGAGGAATGATGTTAATAGTACAAATAAAGGAATATTCTTCTATGAACTTGAACAAATATACACCACTAATGTTAAGAATATGGTAATACATTGGAAAAATCACACTAATGTAAGTTATGGATTATAGTTTACTGTAATAATGTAATATTTTTGCATGAATGGCAAAGAAGGCCAATGCAAAGTCCAACTATATAAGGGTATAAGGGGGTATGGGATTTACCACTTCAGGGTAATGAAAATATTCTAAAATTGACTGAGTTAATGACAGTACAACTCTGTGATGAAATTGAGAGCTACTGAATACACAGCTTTTATGGATTGCACAGGAATGGGACCATATAATACACTGAACCCTGAAATCAAAAAGGGATTCTGATTAAAAATACAAATATGAGAACATTCTCTCAGCAACATTAGCAATTATACAATACTAATATATGGAGATAACAATTAGGTGGTTTATGGGAAAAGCACAACAAATATTCTTTCATCATTTATAACAAATATTTCTTAAAACTTCAAGGTGTTGGGGGTAGGGATATGTATCAGAATCTCGTAAGTTATGCATGATTATTTTGTAAACTCACAACTTCTATAATTTAATCATAGTCACACATGTAAGCAATAACAAATATATTATAAAACAAAAATAAGAATCAGTTGATATTATGCAGCATGTGCATAATTATGTTTTTTTGTTATACTTCTAAGTCAGTTATATTTGACCGTTTAATCTTTTGAATATTAAAGGTAATTTATTGATTATTGAATACATGCTAAAGGTCTAAGTAGATGGATAATTTGACATAGAATTGCATTGAGTAGGTTTGCCTGAAAGTGGCATTTAGTTTTAATTTAAAAAGAAACACCAACCACACTAATTAAAAAAATAGAATTATAAAAAAAATGATGTGGATTGATACTTATAACAAAGGTGAAAAATGATATATACAGAAATTATGAGACAAAATAAATAGATGATTTTATCATTAATAATAAACAAATATAAATCAGTCAAATGTACGTGAAAATAAGAAGACCAAGCCTAAAATATGGATAAAAGTCATTTTGAAAAGATTCCCAAGAAGAGTTTTACAAGGCACAGACCCAATTTCAATGTAGCCTAACTAACCAAGAAAATTATTTATTGCAATGGTAGTGAGCTCCCTTTTACACTTACAATATTATTTTTAAAATTATAACATAAAACAGTATACCTCAAATTTGATGGTCAACTGGAATGCACACAAATATCCTTGCATAAACATATTTAATATATGCATAAATCTATTTTATTGTATTACATGTAAATAACTCATAAAATTTATTTATGAAATATTTATCAAGAAAAATTATCCCAAAACCCATATTTTTCAATTATGAATATTTATCAGGAAAAAATACCATAGAAATTGGGAGTGCTATTCATATATACATATATATGTGCATGTGTATTTATATACATAAAACATATACATTTGAGTGTATCTACATATATTTGTATAGAGATGATCTTTTAGTTTCCTAGGATCTTCAAGCAAATATCATGAAATCATTTGGCTAAACAATGGGGATGTATTTGCTCAAGATTCTGAGGCTAGGATAATGTCCAAATCAAGGAATCATCAAGATGATGCATTTTCCATGAAGACACTAATGTTCTGGGACTGGTGGCCTGAGATACTCATCCTTAGATTGTCACATGGCAAGACACATAGCAGCATGTCCTGATGTCTCCCTACTCTTTCAAGTTCCATTGATTTCATCTTCTTGCTGACCTTTCTGTGGCTTTCTCTGTCTGAATTTCATTCTCTTATACAGGACTTAAGAGGATTAAGTCCCATTGAAGCAGTTTGGCATTATTTATGAATTCCAAAAATAGATATTGGATTATTTTTGTGGACTGATCTGTTCCTCTGGGCATATCAGATTGTATTACATTCAGAGGTTTCACTTTTGCATCACTAAATTGTGATTAAGGCTTTTATTGGGCCATGTCAGTAGGAAATGGCAAGGCAGAGGAATTGGAGTGTTTTGATATTGGAGCCCAGGGAAGTAAACACACAGAGAAGCAGATATGTGAGGAAGAAGAGAAGGCTCCATTAGACATGGCAGAGGCCCCAGAAGAGACATGAGCCATAAGCCTGTTAGTCTACACTTGGCCTTGTGGAGAGAACAGAGCAGCTGAGCCCATACAAAAATGAGCCCTGGGAGAGAGACAAGCCTTACACCAGCCTACAGCAGATATTGGAAAAAGCTGGGACCATGGATCCTTAAAAAGAAGGGGAAGGCTGGCCCCTTGCAAATGTTGGCAGTCATTTATCTCCAACATGTGGCAACAGACTTTAGTGAGGGAAGTAACTTATGCTTTATGGCCTAGTAACTGTAAGCTTCTACCCCAAAAAAATACCCTTGAAAAAAAACAACAGATTTCTGCTATTTTACATCAGCACACCTTTGGCTGACTAATAAACCCATCACGATTAATTTTTGCTACACATTAACCTGAAGTTACCTCATCAAATGGTCCTGGTTACAGCAGGTTTACAACAACCAGAATGGGTCAATTTTAAGAACATGTTTTTATATACAATTTCAACCCCCTACATATACAAATACACATATATATATGTATGTATATATAACTTGGAATGAACTTAAGGAATATTATTTTAGTAGAATACTATATTTAATATGCTAAATTGCTGTAATTAGAGAATCATTATTCAATAATATAAGAATATGTGATTCTAACTATTAATTAAAAAACATAATATCATTTCCAAAATAAAGAGATGAGAATTCAGAAGAAAAATGTATATTCGTGACTGGACAAAAACTGCTTTTGGTTCACTCTGTACTCCAAACATGGGAAAAATTCTGCAGAGCATTAGTGAATTCCTTGCCCAATTTTGACAACTAAACTGAGAAATGTTAAAGACTTAGAATAAGGTGAGACAAATATTGAAAAAGAGCTGTGAAAAAAAAATTGGCAAGAGAGAGAAATTTGCCATCAGGTAAATTGACCAACATATTCACATGCTTAGACAGCAGCAAAATTTACAAGTAAAACAAGGAAACAGGAAGAGACCAGAATTACAGGAGAATCTAAAGGGAGTGCTGCAGCCTGAAAAGAAAAACAAGGGAAAGAGACTTGGAGAAGAGTGTAAAAATGAAGATTATTAGGAAGGGTAAATTAAAATGTAAAAAGACAGATGAAGTACAATATGACAACAGAAAGCTAAAGTACAAAATTCATGAAGTAAAAAATCCCTTTACAGTAATAACATTGAAGGTTAATGGCATGAACTCCTAATTTAAAGGAATAGACTGATAGAAAGGTTAAAAAATTAGCCATCTATATATTGTCTAGAAGAGAGTAACCTCAGATGTAAGGACACAACCAGGTTAAAAGTGAAAGGTAAAAAATAGATATTCCATTCAAATAGTAACCAAAAATGAGCTGGAGTAGTAATTCTAGTATTGGAAAAAATAGATTTTAAATGCAAAGCTGTTGTATGGGATGAAGAAGGTCATTATATATTAATAAAAGTGACAATTCAGCAAGGAAAAGTAAATGTAAGAAATATTTATGCACCTAGCCTGAGTGCCCCAAGATACATCAGGCAGAAACTGACAAAGCTGAAGGGAGAAATAGATGCCTTTATAATAATAGTTGGAGACTCCAGTACTGCTCTCAGTATTGGATAGAACATTTGGACAAAGGATAAAGAAACAGAGAGTTTGAATATGATAAATAAACCAGGCCTAACTGACATCTATAAAGCATTGCACCCCAAAACAGAAGGATATACATTATATTTAATTGGTCAGGGATCCTTCTTCAAGATAGACCATATGTTGGGTCACAAGTCAAATCTCAATACATTTTTAAAAATGAAATTTTACAAAACTCTTTCTCTCATAATAACAGAATGAAGCTGGAAATCAATAATGAATGGGAAAAGGGAAAATTCATAAATGTATGAGATTAAACACCACACTTTTAAAATAATCAGTGGGTCAAAAAAGAAATTGCAAGTGAAGCTAGCAAATATCCTGAGATGAATGGAAATGAGAACACAACATATCAAAACCTATAAGACACCACAAAGAAAATGCTGAGAGGGAAATATATAGTGCTCAAGGTTTACATTAAAAGAAGGAGGAGCTGAAATTGAAGACGTAACTGCACACCTGGAGGAACTAGAAAAAGAACAGCAAATTAATACCAAAAGAAGATGAAGTAAAGAAATAGTAAAGATCAGAGCAGAAATAAAGGAAATTGAAAACATAGAAACAATAGATAAAATCAACAAAAAACAACAGTTTGTTCTTTGAGATCAACAAAATAAACCATCTCTTAGCTAGAATGACAAAGAAAAAAAGAGAAGAGATGCAAATAAATAAAATTAGAAATGAGAGATATAAGAGGATACTATGAATAACTGCATGCCCATACACTAGAAAATATAGATGAGATGGACAAATTCATAGAAACACATGAACCACTGACAGTGACCCTAGAAGAAATAAAAGATATCAACAAACCAATCACAGGTAAAGAGATTGAATCAGTCATCATTCGAAGATGAAAAGCCTGGTATCAGACGGCTTCAAAGCTGAATTCTGCCAATCATTCAAAGATGATCTAATACCAATCTTGCTCAAGAGCTTGTGAAAAATTAAAAAGGAAAGAATTCTACCAAGTTTATTCTATGAAGCCCCCATCACTCTAATACCAACACTAGACAAAGATACTATGAAAAAACAAAATTACAGAACAATATCCCTAATTAATAAAGATGCAAAAATCCTCAACAAAATATTTGCAAATCAAATCCAAAAGCACATAAAAAGAATTATACACCACGATTTAGTGCGTTTTATCACAGGTATGCAAGGTGGTTCAACACAAGAAAACCAATTTGTGTAATAAACCACAATGATGAATTGAAGAAGAAAAATCACATGACCCTCTCAATAGATGTAGAAAAGGCATTTCAAAATGCCTTACTAGTATGGCTAGTAACTTTTGCTTATGTCTAGGCATGTGAATATGTTGTTAAATTTAATCTGATGGCTAATTTCTATCTATTGGTTATTATTATCTGGTACAACTTATTCTTAGTCTTTAAGATTGCTAAGCTTAATTTTTCAAAATTGGGCCACGGATTCATTAGCAGTGTGCAGATTTTCTCCTATGGGTTGTATACAGAGAGCACAGTTTTTGTCCATACAATTTCCAGGCCAACCAGCAAATAGCCATAATCAGCAAACCTTTCCATGGAGATGTTTCAGTCTTGGCTTTCCTGTGTTCCAGTGTTGACTCTCCAGATCAGAGATTCAAAACTGGCTCTACTGACTGAATTCGCTGATGAAAAGTACCCTGACCTCCCCTCTCTGTACCCTTGAAACAGCTAACAGGGAGGAATATGTCTGTTCCCCTCTCTGTTGGGTTTAGTGAGTCAGGTTTTTTTCCACAGCTTAATATCTTAGGGAAGGGGAGAGAAGCCCTTTCCAGCTGACACAGGGCCTGGGTAACTCATATTTGTCATTTCAGCTTCTTTGTCTCTCTGTTCCTCACCCTCCTGGGAGCTGTATAGCACTGTCCTGGTCTGCTGGTCCTGAAAGCAGTTCCCTCATACAGCTTTTGGTTCTTTTTCCATTGTTTTTGTGAGAGCATTCAGCTCTGGCTGCCAGTCCATTGCCATCTTCCCATAATACTCCTAATGTTTATTTTTAAAAGTCACAATATTAATATATTGTAATTTATGAAGGTTGAGTGTAAAATCCAGCATTGGGTCTATATTGTTAAGGTTGGGCATTTCTCCTCTTCTCTAACAACAAAAAACATTTATGCTTTCTATTGTTTGCTAGAATCTGAAATTTGTAGTTATCTTTCAAAAGAGAGCATTCTGATTAAAAATTCTGTGAAGCTCAAATGAGGATCAGCAGGAAGATGTCATGTGATCCTTTATTATTTTACCAAGACTAGGTTGAAGGGATTTATCCATGAGTTGTCTCTAAAACATTAGTAGTTTGGTTGATCTATGATGTTTATCTCAGTTATAGTAATATCATTCTGTATATGAGATGTGTCTTCTTGTTTCTTATTCTCAATAGATATCAATTTTAAAGCAGCTATACCTTCCTAGAACTTTCCTGAGGACCAAAGCCACATCTCTCTTTCAAAGACTATAGATGAGGGTGTTGACCATAGGAGTGACAATAGTGTAGAAGACAGACACTATTTCATTCTGCTCAGCAGTATGATAGGCTTTGAGGACAAAGTGCTTGAAGATTGTTGCTCCATAGAAGAGAGCACAATCATATGGGAGGAACAAGTTGCCAAAGTCTTTCTCAACCCTAAGTTTAATTCTAATTTTAAAACAGTAGATAGTATCTGCCCATATGAGGTCATAATGGAAAATGTAGGAATTAGGAGGAACACAACACTACTGACATAAAGTCTATTTTCATAAAGAGATGTATGAGCACAAACAAGTTTCAGAAGAGCTGGTATCTCACAAAAAAGATGGATTCCCCAGGAAGTGCAGTAAGGGGCATTCAAATTATATGTGACACATGAACCAAGATATTGAACAGAGCACCCAGCCAAGTTCCAGCCATTATGAAGACACAGACTGGAGGGCAATGAGAACTGAGTAACAGAGTGGGTGGGATATAGCCACATAGTAGTCATAAGCCATGACTTCCAGGAGAAAGCACTGTGTGCCAAAAAAAGTGTAGTGAAAAAAAATGAGCTAAAATACACAATTAATAAAAAAAAAGTGTATTCATCCCAGACAGGGAATCAGTGTCATCTTTGGGACAAAAGTGCAGCTATACAAGAGGTCCATGATAGAAGTTGGCTGAGAAAGAAATACATAGGTGTATGGAGTCAAGAGTTCTACAAAATGAGAATCATGATCATGATATTGCCAAGAGTCACAGAAACATCAATAAAATGAGAGACAAGAGAATATTGGCAGCTTGTGTGTGGTGAAATAACCCAAGGAGAACAAAGATCTAGTGGTCCAATTACGCCATCTTCCCATTCTCTGCTTCCTTATTCGTTACCCTGGTAAGATTAGGCAAAAATAGTTAGTGTCAACATAATTGGTCCCACCTTCATTTTACAATGTGTAAGCTTCATTTTCTTCCCTATTCATAAACATATATCTTGCATGTACAACTATTTTTTAACATAATCTCATTACCATGCAATTATTTTAAACAATATTTGCCAAGTTATTACACTCTAAGTATTGTAAGGAAGTTCATTTTGACTCCATGAAATTTAATAATTTTAATAAGCAGGATTTTAAATAAAATATAAAATAAAAACATGTCTATAAAATCCCTTTCCCCATATCTATCATCTGTCTCTTTATCAATATATCATTCTATCAATATCTATATATCAATTTCTCAATATCTCTGTTATTTACTTACCTATATATTTTTTAAAGATTTATTTATTTATCCCCCCTCTTGTTGTTTTGCACTAGCTGTCTCTTCTGTGTCCACTCACCAGGTGTGCTTCAGTGTCTGCTTGTCTTCTTTTTTGGGCAGCACTGGGAACCAATCCTGGGACCTTCTGGAGTGTGAGAGAGGCATTCAATCTCTTGCTTCACCTTGGGTCCCTGGTCTTCATCTCTTATTGTCTCTCTTCTGTGTCTATTTTTCTTGTGCCATCTTGCTGTGCCAGCTTTCTGCATGGGCCAGCACTCCTGCATAGGCCAGCATTCCTGCATGGGCCAGTACTCTGCATGGGCCAGCACTCCTGCATGGGTCAGCACTCTTAGACAGGTTATCACTCCACATGAGCCAGCACTCCTGCATGGGCCAACACTCCACATGGGCTGGGTCACTACTCAGGCCAGCTCAACACATGGGCCAGCTTGCCTTCACCAGGAGGCCCCAGGAATTGAATCCTGGACCTCCAATATAGTACATGGGAACACAATAACTTGAGCAACATCTGTTTTGCCTATCTATATTTTTATCTCTAGATATGGCTATAACCTTCACAGACACTTCAAGATATTTCATGGTTTTGCTTTGTCCTCTTTTGCAAGAGTTAGCAAGTAATAGTTGTTTTACTTGTGGCATATTAATATTATAGCAGCTATGCAAGGGATTACATTCTTGTTTTCAAAGGCAAGTTTCATTTTCAGAGAGATCATGTAATATTGTATATTTTTATACAGCTGTTAATGAACCATGACCATAATCACATCTAAATATTTCTCCGCTCTCTGTTCCTTTGCATTTTACACAGTGTAGCCTTTAAAATAATGATCTTTTATATGTGTTATTTATTTTGAAATCAAAATGGGTAAATCTTACTTTGCTTTATTCATAATTTGACAACTGAAAACTTAAGACGACCCAAACTGGTCCAGAAGAAGCCCATTCTCAAACAAGATGCCAGCTGGTTGAGATTCAGTAATTTGGCTTCACATAGTTAAAAGACTGGGGATGATATGACAACATACAAAAACAACAAAAACAAACAAAAAGAAAAAATGGCTAAGGAAAAAAAAAGCAAAAAATTTCTATTAGTGGCATAATTTGGCCTGAGGGATAGGTAAAGTTCTTCATCTCTGCTTAATCCAGGGGTTCTTAACCATTTTTTTTCCATGGATCCCTTTGCCAGGCAGGTGAAATGAATACTACTGTTATCTATTTACAGTATACATATGTAAGTGAAGGAAATGCTAGATTTCAGTTAGAGGTCAGAGAAAATAAAGATAATAAGTTGATTTTTTTTCAATTCAAACTCAGAGACCCCCTGAACTCTTTCTACCAACCCCTTGGGGTTCCAGGGACCCCTGGCTAAGAAACTGTATAGCTCTGTGAGAAGGGAGACAAAGTGTATCTTGTACAAAGGAGCAATAACCTGGTCTGAAGGAGGCAAATAGAAAGAACATCAATTGACTTATATGCTACTTTGTTGAAATAAAAAGGAATTAGATTGGTTAATTTTGAGAATGTGCATGCATAACATTGTTCAATATTTTCCTCAAAAATTGGCTCATTTTAAAATGCAACAACTATAATAACATCAAGAAATCAACTTCACTCAACACAGTATACTAGGCTATTTCCAGGAAAAGTATAGTCATTGGCTGCCTCATTCTTTAGTGACTTGCTTCTTATGGGTGATGCATGCCCATTTATTATCTTCAAAAGTCCTAGTTACACCAGATTCACACCCGGAGGAAAGGATTAAAATTAAGAACACCTCTGATGGAGGTACGTAATTTAACATACCAAATGTGATTTATATTTTTCTAGCTAGGAGTTGGGCTGAATTTACAGTTTGCTGTAGCTGGAATTAGAGGCTAGCTTTACCACTGCTTTACTTGATTTTTGTTTCCCCTGATTCTTGGGATTTTCCTAATTACTTCTTACAGCATATCTCAGCCTTACGTATCTTCCCATTGTAATCCATTTTCATTATATAGGAAATTTATTGATGTATTTGAAATGTGGGTGTAGGGTAAGCATCCTATAATCCTATGATTTGGTTTCCTTCTTTTAGTTAACTTGTGTCCCTGAGCTGTGACTTTCACAAGTGTGTCACAGCTTTGTAAACCCCATCCCCCAGGTGAGACAAGGAATATAGAGCAGGCTATTGTTAGGTATTTCTCTTACAAGACATCAAAATCTAGAGGATGACTTATTTTAGTATTTCTTTTTACAACATGAAAGGGTAGACTTGGTTGCAATTCAGAATTTCCCTTCCATCATATCACATAGACTCTGATAAAACCAAACTCTGTTAGGCTCTGGTAAAATAGTTTCCCTGAGGACAGCCTTTCTTTAAGGAGAACAGATGACTTTAGGTCAAGTATTTCAAAATATTTACCTTTTTTCTCTCTACTGGAAATACAAGGGGCTGTTCTCCAGTCTTTGCAGTAGGTAAATGGTGTTGCTATTGGAGATAAAACTTAGTAAAACAAGGTCTGAAGACAGGTTCTACTAGAGATTTTATGTGTTAAGAATGTCTGCACTGAGCATTCACAAATTGATCAACTAGAATTCAAGCATTCCTACTCTTACAGGCTCTGGCAGAGAGCTTCCATTTCTTTCCATCTCCTTCAGGTTAGCAGTGATTCATATTAACTCCTTCTATTCTATTTTCAGGGCAGAAGTTTGACTTGTGACCTCAGTTCTATGACAGATGATGAATTTTTGTTGTTTTCCAGATTATGCAGCATTTTCATTGCTGTTGGAATGGGAATGGTGATTTCCAAGAGGCTTACATGTCAGACCAGAAACTGGAAGTCTGAGAAATATATTTTATTTCCAAACATCTGAGAAATAATTACAAAATGGATTTTTTATTGTTTCCAAGAATTTCTTAACAAATTATTATAACTCCCAGTCTTTTACCATAAAGTTACAAACTGAACAGGTGGGCAGAAAGAATGCCCAAATTCCTTTGGAATAACATTTTAACAAATCAAATATGTCAGTATGCTAAAATTATCTTAAAATATCATAAAAAATCTTCTAAAAAGAGTTTTAATATTTAATAGCATGGCAACATACATTGAACATGAATTGTTAATTCAAAAGAGTAGATAAATATGAACGGGTAACAGCCACAATATAAGGCCACAATGATAACCTTTGATCAAACAAAACAATAAAATACAAAGCAGATATATCAACATTCATTGAGAAAATAGAGATGGTAAAAACATACAAATAAATTAAAAATAAGATTCTAGAATATAAATGGAACACAATGATTTTCAGAGTTAGATTTTAAATTGAAGAAATATTGCAGACTTGTTGTCTTACCTGAAATGATACACAAGTGTGACAAAACAGTGTATTTTTAACACCAATAAGTGTCTGCAGTTAATCACTCTTAAGCAAAGCTGCTTCTATATTTCTTCTGTGTTAACCAAGAAGGAGGATGGTAAAATAATAGCTGAAATTCAGCAAATTTCTCCTTGGGATTAATTTTTTTCTTACTTTTCCTTATATTTAAATATAATGCAGAGCATATTCAGCTCACTCACTGAGCTAATATGTGTTTGCTCTGGATGATATCTATTACTTAGAATTCAAACCATAGTGAATTTTTGAATGCCTAATGTCCAATTGATTATCCAAGCTTTATTTCAAATTCAAAAATTAAATGGAGACAAAAGGAAGCTCAACAATTTTGGAAACATTACTCTTAATATGTTCTGTCCAGAAATTTTATCTCATCTAATTCCAACAACAAACTCAACTGTTTACCAGTGTTCAGAAAGCTACACAGATGAACACAGATTAGTTAAATCATGTAGTCAGGGTCTCTTCATTAATAAAAAAAATAAAGAGAAAAAAATGCTCCATCATATTCATATCTCAATTAGTAGTTAAACTTCATGATTTACTCCTCAAAAAATAGTGAAGCTAGGTATTTGAGTCTTTTTGTTGCTATTGAAAATGGAATTTTCCCCCTGATTTTCTCCTCAGATTGTTCAGTACTATCGTACAAACACATTATTGATTTTTTGCATGTTGGTCTTTTATCCTGCCACTTTGCTGAACTCATTTATTAGCTCAAGAATATTTGTCGTGGGTACTTCAGGATTTTCTAAGTACAGAATCATGTCATCTGCAAACAATGATAGTTTTACTTCCTCTTTTCCTGTTTTGATGCCTTTAATTTTTTTTCTAGTCTAATTGCCCTAGCTAGGACTTCTAGTACAATATTGAATTACAATGGTGACAGTGGGCATACTTAACTTGTTCTCCATCTTAGAGGGGAAGCTTTCAACCAGTCCCCATTAAGTATGATGTTGGCTGTGGGTTTTTCATATATGCCTTTTATCATGCTAAAGAATTTTCCTTCTATTCCTATCTTTTGAAGTGTTTTTATCAAAAAAGGATGCTAGAATTTGTCAAATACATTTTCTGCATCGATTCAGGTGATCATGTGCTTTTTTCCTTTAATTTGTTAATGTAGTCTATTACATTGATTGATTTTCTTATGTTGATGCAGCCTTACATACTAAGAATAAATCCCACTTGTCATGATGTGTAAGTCTTTTGCTATACTGTTGCATTTGACTTGCAAATATTTTGTTGAGAATTATTGCATGTATGTTCATTAGAGAGATTGGCCTGTAATTTTCTTTTATTGTGGTATCTTTGCCTGGCTTTGGTATTAGGGTGATGTTGACTTCATAAAATGTGTTGGGAAATTTTCTCTCCTCTTCAATTTTTTGGAAGAGCTTAAACAAATTTGGTGTTAATAATTTTTAAAATGCTTGGTAGAATTCACCTGTGAAGACATCTGGTCCTTGACTTTTCTTTGCTGGGAGATTTTTGATGATGGGTTCAATATCCTTAAATGTGATTGGTTTGTTAAGTTCTTGTATTTCTTGTAGCATCAGTGTAGGATGGTTGTGCATTTCTAGGAATTTGTCCATTTCACCTAGGTTGTCTGGTTTGTTGGCATGTAGTTTCTCATAATAGGCTCTGATGGTTCTTTTTATTTCTGTGGTGTCATTTGTAACTTCCACCCTCTCATTTCTGATTGTATTTATTTGCATCTTCTCTCTTTTTATCTTTGTTACTCTAGCTAGGGGTTTGTCAATTTTGTTGATCTTCTCAAAGAACCAGCTTTTGGTTTTGTTGATTTTCTCTATTATTTTCTGTTCTCCTTTTCATTTATTTCTGCTCTAATCTTCTTTTCATTTATTTCTGCTCTAATCTTTGTTATTTCTTTCCTTCTGCTTACTTTGGGACTGGTTTGCTGTTCTTTTACTAGTTTCTCTAGTTGTTCAGTTAAATCTTTGAGTTTAGCTCTTCTTTTTTAATATAGGCATTTAAGGCTATAAATTTCCCTCTCAAGACTGTCTTCACTGTATCCTATAAGTTTTGATACATTGTGTTCTTGTTTTCAGTTGTCTCAATGTATTTACTGATTTTGCTTGCAATTTCTTCTTTGACCCACTGATTATTTAGGAGTGTATTGTTCAGCCTCCACGCATTTATGAATTGACTTTTTTCCTTCTATTATTGATTTCCAGTTTAATTCCATTATGATATGAGAAGGTATTTTGTATAATTTCAATCATTTTGTATTTATTGAGAGTTGCATTGTGACCTAACATGTGGTCTATCTTAGAGAAAGATCCTTGGGCACTTGAGAAGAATGTATAACCCACTGAGTTTGGATGCAGTGTTCTGTATATTTCTGTTAGGTCTAACTTGTTTATCATATTGTTCAATTTCTCTGGTTCTTTATTGATCTTCTGTCTAGTTGTTCTATCTAATGATGTGATTGGGTGTTGAAGTCTACAATGATTATTGTAGAAATGTCTATTTCTACCTTCAGTTTAGCCAGAGTTTTTCTCATGCATTTTGGGACACCCTGGGTAGGTGCACAGATATTTATGACTGTTATATCTTCCTGGTGGATTGCCTTTTTATTAATATATAATGACCTTCTGTATCTCAAAACATTTTTGTATTTAAAGTCTGTTTTGTCTGATATTAGTACAGGACCTCTATGCAGAAAACTAAAAAACAATGGTAAAAGAATTTTAAAAAGATCTAAACAAATGGAAATACATTCCATGTTCATGAATTGGAAGAATAAATATCACGAAGTTGCCAATCTTACACAACTGATTAATAGATTCAATGCAATACCAATCAAAATCTCAACAGCTTACTTTACAGAATTAGAGAAGGCAATTACCAAATTCATTTGGAAGGGTAAGTGCACCCAAATAGCCAAAAGCAATCTGAAAAAAAAGAGAGTGCCATGGGAGGAATTTCACTGCCTGATCTTGAAACATATTACATAACTACAGTGGTCAAAACAGCATGATACTGGCATAAATATAGACATATCAATCAGTGAAATATAACTGAGAACCCAGAAATAAACCCTCACCTATGCAGTCAACTGGTTTTTGACAAACCTATCAAGTTCATGTTAACGGGAGAAAACAGTCTCTTCAAAAAGTGGTGTTGGGAGGAAAGGCAGCCAACTCAATGGGAAAAAAATATTTGGAAGTCACATATCTGATAAGGGGTTTGATATGCAGGATATATAAAGAAATGTTATAATTCAACAATAAAAATATAAATGACCCAATTAAAAAATGGGTAAAAGACTTGAATAGATATTTGTCCAAAGAATAAATACAAA
>JAQZBX010074207.1:0-14790 GCA_029593785.1 Cabassous unicinctus
CCCTTGCTATTTGTTTTCTATTTGTCCCAGGTGTTCTTTGCTCCCTTTCTCTTCTTTTTGCCTTTTAAATTTTATTTTTTTTAAATTCCATTTTGCCTCCTTTATTGGCTTATTTAGCTATACCTCTGTTTTGTTTTTGTATCATTTTCCTTCTGCCTGAAGGATTCTCCTCCCATCTGTTTCTTCTCAGCTGTATTTTTATCTTGGAAGAGACCTTTGATTTGTTAGTTTTGTGTTTCCAGGGCTCACAGTGCTCCAGCATCCTCAGCTTTAGCATACCATGGTTCCGTCACATTTGGTTCCCCTAAAACTGCCTCAGTTTTGATTGTTTTTCTCAGATTGGCCCACAGTGCTTTCCACTTAATTCATGCTGGTGACTGGAATTATTCCATCCTTAGAGCCACCAGAAGCTCAGCTGCATCCCCAGTACATCCTCCCTCAGATGCCATGCAGTTCTTGTAGCTGCAGTGGTTTGCTCCCATCCCCTCATGTTAGGAGATTCACTCATGTTGTAGATGTCATCCGTCGGTCTTTGGTTTTGCTATCTTAGTTGCTCTGTTTGTTATACGGGACAATTTAGGAAGATTCAAAAATTCTACCACATTTTCCCAGAAATCTAATGCCCACTTAATATTTGGGGGCATAATTCAAAAAGAGAGGTATTTTCTGTTGCCTGCCAACGAGTTGCTGGACTGACACAGGTGTCTTTAATCTACTGTAAGCTCAAAAGGAGGGGGATATGGCTGCCGAATGCAGGGATCACAAGCCTGTAACATCACCCCCACATCGTAAGAAGCAAAGCATCTTGACCACAGGAGCTGGTGACCTTGTCTCCTCTGCTGTGATTGGCCCTTGGGTACAACAATTGCATTCTGCTCTGGACCCCATGGTTTTAACAGACATGCATCTGTGAAATGTGTTCAGGAAGGAGAGGCAGCTTGAAATCATGCCACCCAAGACTCAGCAGCACATGGCCACCACATCCAGATATTTGGTGGACCATCATGAGATAAAGGGAACAAACTTGTCTGTGTGGCTCCAAGGGGTAGAGAGTCAGCCAAAGGGTGGGCATTACAGAGAGACAGATATTCAGTTCTCATTAAAGAAGAACTATTTGCCAGCCAGGGTGCTTGGTGGGTACATTGTAAGGATAGCACAACATCTGATGGGATTACACTAAATCACCTTTTAAATGCCTCTGCAACTCTAAGATGAACTTTGAAGTTCCTCCAAACTTAAAAGCCTGTAATGCTACTTATTAAGTTTGAAAGATGTGCCTAGCGTTGGACTAGGGGTTGTTGACAGCTTGGGATGGTTGTGGGATTACAGAAAACTAAGTAACCTTACTTTCAAATAAATCATGATTTAGTTGATAAGACTTGACTAGTGTAGCTATGAAATAATAAGTAAATAAGAGTTAAGAACTATAATTTTCTAAGTGCTACTATATGTCAGGCACTGGCTACATACAGTATCTCATACAATCCTTAAAGCAGGGGTTTTAACCTTTTTTGTTCCACGGACCCCTTTGCCAGTCAGGTGAAAACCACTGACCCCTTCTCAGAATGTAGCAGCATATAGCTTTATGACGCTGAACTACGTCCGGTCTAACTACCATAATTTGGAAGTATGGATGAGCGTGAGCGATTTTTCAAGACATGCAACAACTGTAATGTAATATGAAATGAATCCTACTGTAATTTATTGCAAACATTCAAAAGTGAAGGAAATGCTAGATTTCAGTTAGAGGTCAGAGAAAATAAAGATAATAAGTTGATTTTTTTCAATTCAAGTTCACCCTGAAATCTTTCCACGGACTCCTTGGGGGTCCCTGGACCCCTGGTTAAGAACCCCTACCTTAGAGCAACCTTATAAGGAAAGTGCTGTGATTATTATTTCCATTTGATAGAAGAATCTTCAAGAGGTTAAGCAAGTTGCCCAAGTCTATACAGCTAGTAAGTAGCAGAGCTGGGATTCAAATGCAACTGTGTCTTTCCTCAAACCTGTACTCTTAGCCATTTCAGTAGGAAAAATTTAAGCTCGTTGAAAGTAAAATTGGAACCACATGTCTCCAAGGCGGTACTGGAAGGAAAGGACTCACATGAATTGAAGACGTCCTACATGCCAAGCACCATGCAAACGCCAACGGTCAGCATGTTTCATGAGCCTAAAGTACCAGTCTGGACCCAGTCAGGATACAGAAACCACACCACACTATATTTACAAAGAGAAATTAATATAAAGAACTGCTAACGAGGCATGAAGTTGTTAATTAGGTAGCTGAAAAGGCAAGAAGGAAGCCCTAAGATACCCCGGAGGTAGCTACTGCAGGAAGAGGCTACCACCATAGGGCTGGGGGAACAAAGGAAAGTGATGGGAATTATTCAAATTTAAGAGCTTGGAGGAGGGGTCCTAAGAGCTGAAGCTCAGACCTCTGGGGGAGGGGGAGGGGGAGGCACTGCTCTGTCTGGGACTGGTGTCTGAGATGTGGCATGAAGAGGCTGGTTCTGAAAAGAAAAAGCTGGATTCAACTGCTGTTGCCAGAAGGAACGGCTGCTACCTGGGTGAAGCAGTACTGCTGGGCTCCGCCCATAGGAAGGGGAAGGAGAGTGGAAAGGGCAGGCCCTTCTTCCCCAAGTCCTGCAGCCTTCCTCTAGTGCCCCCAATCAGCTAAGCCTAATAAAGAGCCAGGTAGTAAATCAGAAAAGTGGTTTACAGAGTCCAGCCCCAGCATCACAAAGCAGAGGACAGAAAAGGGTGGGGATGTGGAGATGAGGAAATGGAGGCTCAGAAAGCTGAAGACACACCCTGAAGTCTCAAGGCTGGCAAGCCATTCACTCGATGCTGTCCCACACTGCCGGCAACAAGTGCTGGTTGCTTTTATGGCCACTTGGCTCATTGTAGAGGCTATACTGGGGCAAACCTAGTGATAAAATTGTTATGAAAGTCCTGGGGGCCCCTCAGTGTCCCCCTTCCCCCCAATAAAAAACCCCATGCCTTTTTTGGGGGGAGGTACCTGGGCTTGAACACAGGACCCCATATATGGGAAGCAGGTGCTCAACCACTGAGCCACAGCCACCCCCCCCCCCACCATGCCCTCTTAAGTTTCCCCTTTATCTTTCAAAATTTGAAATCCCCACCAAGGTAGTTGATCCAGACAGCCAGTCAAGCCCTTAATTCATTCATTACCTTTGACCCAACACAAAATAAAGCCCACCTGCCCTAAACCCGCCCCTCTAAGACAAACAAACCCTTGTCCAAATGATAGGAATCAAACTATCTTCCTTTTTCTGTCTATAAAAATCGTTTGCCAAGACCTGAAGCTACTTCTGTTCTGGCTTCCTTTGCTGCAGCAAAACTTTGGGGTCCTGAGTAAAATGCCAGCGCCTACAAACTCGACTCTGATTTGCCCTTCACACTAGCCTCCTCCTGTCACTTTCCTGACCTTGGCCGGAGCACCTGCCTGGAGGGACAGCCACGGCCTGACCCTGGTAGAGCTAGAGCTTGGGCGTGCTGCCAGGAGCCCTGGGAGTGCCCTCTTTGTGTCCCGCCCTCCCTGCCCCCTGGCACGTTCTCTCCTGACACATTCTCTGGCTTGGCCTTGTCCCCCTGTTCTGGCAGGCCCAACCTGGCAGTGGTAACCGCCAGGTATCTGCTGGCATCTGCCTCACCTGTCCCGGTGCTGGGAACAAAGAGCCCAGCTTAACCCAAGCTGTCACCTGCTTCTCAAGGCCTCAGGCATCGTGGCTGGGGCAAGCTGCAGGGACAGCCTCTCAGGAAACAGGTCTGGAGGGGGATTTAAGCATGCCTGGCACACATCCTAAGGGAAGGAATACTTGTTTCAAGGGACAAGGAGACCTGCTCTGGGATGGTGGGCTTGGGGGTGGGTAGGAGGTGAGTCCCATGGTTGGTCATCCATCCCATGCAAGACAACCCCCAAAAGATGCACTGAGTGTGTACTCTGAACCAGGCACAATACCATCCACCCCACAAACAAATGAACCCAAACCTACAAATGATACCAGAGCTACAGAGGAAAGGATGAAGGCACTTTTTTGGAGGTGGGGGAAGGGGGCTTGTTTTAGATGCATGAACCAGGAAGGTCTCACTGAGGAAGTGACATTTAAGCGGAGACCTAAAAGTCCAGCCAGCAACTAGGGAAGGACGGACTGGGGAGAGGGAGGGCCAGCAGTGAAGGCTCTGAGCCCATGGTCCGGAAGAGCCCATGGAGGGTGGTGTGGGGGGCGCGTGACCAACTGCCCTCCAGGGGAAGTTCACTGGGGTCCATACCTCTCTGACCCCAGGCAGCAGGTATGATCTGCTAACCAGGGATGTTCTCCCTTAGAGAGCAGTGCACAGTTTACAGCTGCACGCATCTGCTTACACTTATTGGTCAAGACTCAGGGATAGCATCTCCTCCCCCTGTGGAAACCCTTTCTCACCACCCCCAGGTAAAAAGCACTCCTGATTCCCACCCCCACACCTGAGGGCCACCTGTGAGGTCAGCCCAGCTTGTCTTCTGCGGTCCACTCCTCTCTCACCTCGGAACTTTCCCTCCCTGACCCCACCCCCAAAATCCCCCAGTGGCCCTCTTCACCTCCAGGACTCTGGTCTTTCCATCCACTCTTGGGGCAGAAAACAGTGAAAACATTCACAGTAAGGTGAGTGACTTGATTTGTTTACCCTTCCAGAAGCATTTGCATTCAAAAAACGATTGCATCCCTCTAAAGTAAAAATAACGGTGGAATCTGGGGTGCTGGATGATCTCTGCAGCCCTTTAACCCACATCCTGCAGGCCTGCCTGATGTACACGCAGGCGCCCACACCTGCCAGTTGTCCTCGTTTTCTGCTCTGTGGTGGTCTCTGCCTCCTCGCCCCTCTCTGGTGCCCCTCTCCCCACTAGCAACAACGAGGCCAAGGAAACCCAGTACCCAGCTCATGGGACAGTCCGAGGATGTATTCCTGAAGAAGCAGGCACATGGCAGATGCAAAGCCAGGATCCATTGAAGTAGGTATAGTGTTATCATGGTTTTACAGGTGAGGAAACTGAGGTTCAGAGAGGTTAAAGGGTGCAACCTCAGCCTAGTGAGGAGTCTGTCAGAACCCCAAATCCCTTTACCCACTACCTCACCCTTCTGTTTTGGTGCCTGTCCTGGAGCCCAAGACGGGCCAGATTTGGGAAGGGCAGGACAGCAGGGCTCTGAGTAGTTCTTGGTACAATCTATGAATGCTTTCTCAGGGCCTCGGCTCATTCTATCCCTAGTCCTTCACCTCCTTTTGAAGCAGGGGTCAGGAATTTCTGCGGATGTATCAGAGTATCAAGTGCCATGTGTTCTGACAGTTCTTCAGGTATTCGGTGCCAGCCTGGTGGAACGAGGGCGCCGGGAGGATCGGCCCTTAGCCAAGGCACATGAGCCACCAGAGAATGGAAATAGCTCAAGTCTGTGGTTTTCCTGATGCATGAATGGGCAGGGTTGGAGTATAGTTGAACAAACCCCAGGCAGCTCTCCTCCTTCTTCTCCCTGGCTGCTCCTCTGCCCCCAACATGGAGGGCAAAGCCAGGAGTGAATTCAGCACCAGTGCTCCTGCTGAAGACCCAGTTAAAGAAAACTGGAATGTGAACTCCAAAGCAGGGTCCCTCTCCAGTCTGTAGACTAAAAGATTCCAAATTTGTTAAAAAATGTTGAACCCTTATTAAGAACATGTCAAGAACCATATTAGCAGCTGAGCTTTTGGTATGCATTGTTGGATAAAATATATAACGAAATTAAAAAGCAGGGTATGTAGCCATATATATATATAAAATATTAGTGAATTTGTACTACTTCACTGAAATAGCATTTGACTACTTTGGTTGGGAAAAAAATGGTAGTGAATTATTTATTGAGTAGAGCAAATATGGATTCCCAGGCCAGAAAAATCAGTAAAGTTATAGAAGTCCTGAGTAAGACTATTAACCAATTTAACCTAGTTGACATTTATAAAACACTTCACACAACAATAACAGAATACATATTCTTTACAAGTGCACATGGAGTATTTACCAAGGTAGATCATATTTTGGTCCAAATGTCTCAATAAATTTAAAATAATTCAAGTCAAATGTGGTAGGCAGAATAATGACATCCCAAAGATGTCTATATTCTAATCCCGAGAACCTAACTATTATGTTAGGTTACTTGGAAAAGGGAAATTAAAATTGCTAATCAGTTGACCTTGAGATGGGGAGGTTATCTTGGCCCTGTGTAATTATAAGAATACTGATAAGTGGAAGAGGAAGGGAGAAGAGAGAGACTCAAATGGCCAGCTTTGAAGATAGAGAAAAAGAGCTATGAGCCAAGGAATGTGGGCAGTGTCTAAAGTCTAGAAAGAGAAGGAAACAATTCTCCTCTAGAGCCTCCAGAAGGGAATGCAGCCCTGTTGACAAGTTGATTTTAACTTAGTGAGACCCATAGCAGATATCTGAACTACGGAACTGTAAGATAAATTTGTGTTGTTTTAAGCCACTCAGTTTGAGGTAATTTGTTACAGCAGCCATAGAAAACTAATATATCATAAAAGTATGTCCTCTGACCATGATGCAATTAAGTTAAAAACCAAACAACAGAAGCCCCCCAACTTTTGAAACTAAATAACATAATTCATGAATCAAAGAAGAAATAAAAAGGGATTTACAAAATATTTTTAACTGAATGAAAGTGAAGCACAATGTAAATTTGTGTGATACAGCTAAAGCAGTACTAAGAGGGAAATTTATAGCACTGAACAATTAGGAAAGAAAAAAAGATACCAATGACCTTAGCTCCTATAGTAATAAATTAGAAAAAATAATCAGTTAGCCTTCAAATAAGCAGAATAAAGGAAGTAATTAATATCAGGACAGAGATCAATAAAATAGCTAACAGCAAAGCAATAAAGTCAATGAAACCAAAATATAGTTTTTTGAGAAAACCAGTAAAATTAATAAACTTCCAACTAGACTGAACAGAAATAAAAGAAGGTATTTATTACCAGTATCAGAAATGAGAGAGGTGAGCTGTCATTACCACAGCTATTAAAGGGATAAAAAGGGAATATTATGAACTGCTTTATGCTAACAAATTCACCAACTCAAATGAATTATATGAATTCCTTGAAAGACACAGATGATTAAAGTTTACTCAGAAGATGATAACCAAAATAGCCTTATATCTATGAAATAAGTTGAAGTTTGGGTTAAAAACTTTCCTGAAAGAAAACTCCAGGCCCAAATGATTTCATTGATGAATACTATCAAACATTTAAGGAGAAAAAAATACCTATTCACAAACTATTCCACAAAAGTGATGAAGAGAGAATATTTCTCAACTCATTCTATGAGACCAGTATTAACCTGATATGAAAAATGGACAAAGACATTACAAGGTAAGAAAGTTACAACTCAATATCTATCATAAATAGACATGCAAAAATTCTGAACAAAATTTTAGCAAAGTGAATCCAATGATATATAGAGCAGACAATACAAGTGGAATTTATCCCAGGAGTGCAAGGTTAGTTTAAAATTCTAAATCAATCAGTGTAATTTACCATATTAACAAACTTTAAAAACCATATGCTCTTTTAAATTGATGCAGTAAAAGTATTTTTAAAAATCCACTATTCAGTTCTGATATAAAAAATACTTATGGACTATAGTTACCAGTAATAATGTAATATTTTTGCATCAGTGGCACAGAAGGCACTATATCAATGCTAAGGGGCAACAATGGGGGTTATAAGGTAGTAAGGGATTTTTCATTTTGGAGTAATGAAAATATTCTAAAATTGACTGAGGTGATGACAGCACAACTCTGTGATGAAACTGAGAGCCACTGAGTGTGCACTTTGGAAGGATTGTACAAGGCATGGGACTGTATAACACAGTCAGCCCCATGGTGGATGATGGACTGTGATTAACAGGACAAATACTCTCATGAATTATAACAAATATACAATATTAATGCATAGTGTTAATAATAGGGTGATTTATGGGAAAAATACACCAAATGTAAGCTATAGGCTATAGCTAGCAGTAAATTTTGATGATGTTCTTTCATCATTTGTAACATATGTCCCATAACAATGCAAGGTGTTGGTGGTGGAGTGATATACGGTAATCCTATATGTTATGCATGATTTTTTTGTAAACTCACAGCTTCTCTACTTAAAAAAAAAAAGAAATAAGATTATTGAAATATTGGAAAAAATGTCAGCAAACTAAGACTAGAGGGAAAGTTCCTCAACCTGATAAAGGGTATCTATAAAATCCTACATAACACCATACTTAATCATGAAAGACTGAATGCTTTACTCCTCATATCAGGAACAAGAAAGGGATGTTTAGTCTCATTATTTCCATTCAACTGGAGGTTCTTTCCATTGCAATAAGGAAAGAAAAATAAAAGGCATCCATGCTGGAAAGGAAGAAGTAAAGCTGTCTTTATTTGCACTTGACATGACCATATGTTTAGAAAATTTGGTGGAATCTGTGAAAAAGTTACTAGAACTAAAAAGTGATTTCAGCAAGGTTGAAGGATGCAAGATCAGAATACTCAAATCAACCATATTTTTATATGCCAGCAACAATTCAGAAACCAAATTTAAAAGATTGCAAGACATGTATGCTAAAAACTGCAAAATATTGTCAAGAGAAATTAAAGAAGACCTAAATAAATAGAGTGATAAAACTTGTTCTTGGGTTGGAAAGCTCAGTATTGTTAAGATGTTAGTTCTACTCCAAATTGATCTATAGGTTCAACGTGATACCAATCAAAACCCCAGCAGGCTTTTTGGTAGAAATTGCCAAGGAGATTCTAAAATTCATGTGGAAATTCAAATACCCAGAATAGTCAAAATAACTTTGAAAAATAAGAATTAAGTTGGAGTATGACACTACCAGATTTCAAGACTATAAAGCTATAGTAATCAAGATTAAGGGGCAGCAAAATTTTTCTTAAAGGACCAAATAGTAAATATTTAGGCTTGTGAGCCATGTGATCTCTGTTACAATGACTCAGTTCTGCCATTGTGGCATACAAGCAGCCATAGGCAATATATAAATGAATGGGTGTGTTTCTGTTCCCCAAAAAAGTTTATTTACAAAACAGGTACCTAGTCCATGGACTGTTGTTTAGGGACCCCTGAACGTGACAGTGTGGTACTGTTGTTAGGATAGACAAATAGATCAATGGAACTGAATAGAGAGTCCACAAATATAGCCACACATAAATGGAAAACTGACTTTTGACAGATGTGCAAAGGTAATTCAGTGCAGAAAGGATAATATTTTATGTCACATTGTAGAACAATTAGATATCCATATGTGAAAAAATGAACTTTAACTCATATATAAAAATTAACTCAAAAAAGATCATATTCCTAATTCATATTTAAAATCAACTCAAGATGGATTATAGACCTCAATATTATAATCTAACACCAGAAGCTCTAGAAAGAGTGTTAGATATAACACAATATTGTATCTAATACTAACACTATAAAACTTCTAGGAGAAAATATGTGTGATATTGGGTTAAACAAACCTTTCTTTGTTTTGATGCCAAAAGCATGATCCATTTGAAAATTGATGTATTGGACATCACCAATATTAAAAAGGTTTGCTCTTCAAAAGACACTGCTCTGATAATGAAAAGACAAGCCACAGGCTGGGAGAAAATCTTTGCAAAACCTGTATCTAATAAAGGATTTGTCTCCAGAATATACAAAGAACTTTTGAAACTGAATAATAAGAAAACAACCTGTATTAGTCAGCCAAAAGGGTGCTGATGCAAAGTACCAGAAATCTGTTGGCTTTTCTAAAGGGTATTTATTTTGGGGTAGAAGCTTAGAGTCACAAGGCCATAAAGAGTAAGTTACTTCCCTCACCTAAGTCTGTTGCCATGTGTTGGAGCAAGGTGGCTGCCTGTCTCTGCAAGGGTTCAGCCTTCTTCCTCCTCTAAGGCTTCGTGGTCCCAGCTTCTTCTGATCTCAGTTGTCGGCTAGTGTAAGGCTCGTCTCCCTTTCCGGGGCTTCTAGTGCAGGATTGACAAAGTATAGGCTGTGGGCCAAATCCTGCCTGTAGCCTGTTTTTGTCTGTCCCTTAAGCTCAGAATAGTTTTTACATTTAAAATGAATGCTAATTTAAAAAAGAAGAAAAAAAAAAAAAAGAAATTGGAAAAGGGAGAAGGAGGAGGAGGGAGAGATGATAACAACAAATATGAAGAAGAAAAAGAGAAATATGTGTCAGGGACTGTATTTGTCCCACAGAGCCTAAAATATTTGCTTTCCTATCTGACCTTTTCATAGGAGAAATTTGCTAATCCCTGCCCTAGCATATGCACTGATGACAAATCCCTGGCACACACAGTACTCCCCCATTTTGCGTCCAGTGCAGACATGGCTAATCAGTCACGGCTCTCTTTCCCGGCTGTGTGCCTGGATGAGATCAAAAGACTCTGTCTCAATAAACTTCTCCAGGCAGCCATTCCAAATCCACGGGAATTGGCATGTGAGATGAGACCTATTTGCCATCCATAGATCTGTGGGTGTGCCTGAATTACTCAGTCCTCTCAGGGCCAAATGACACAGAATCCAATAGGTATACAAAATCAGACCCAGATTAACTGTTTAGTTTGAGTGTGAAACCCAGGAATCCAACAGCTTGCCTAAGAAAAGTGGATGGAAAAGGTTATATTAGTGTGATCATAAAGACAAAGGAGTCTTTAATACGTGAATCCCCACCCCATCCCACCTCCATGCTAATCCATGATGAGCTAAGAATTGTACCCTGTTAATGCGGATCCTTATCTTAAACAAGTCCTTTTAACATGGCCCTGGATCTCTGGGGTTGCCTGTGAGCAGTAAGATTAGAATGTTCCTCCGGCATGGGAAGTTTTAAGCACCTTAAATATGAAAGGTGGAAAAAGTAAGGACAATATAACCTTGTCAATAAACTGGCTGGTTCACGGTTTTGGGGTGCCAGGGTAGCTAAAATAAAGCTTACTGGAAGGTAGCAGTTGAATGCAAGACGGGCTTGAGGGACACCAGCTGAGGCCCCTGCCAACCCCAAGCTGAGCTATATTCCCCTCTCTTTTAGTTTGCTAAAACTGCCCAAGGAAATATACCAGAAAAGCGTTGACTTTTACAATGGGGATTTCTTAACTTAGAAGCTTACAGTTCTGAGACTGTGAAAATGTCCCAATTAAGGCATCATCAGGTGATGCTTTCTCCCCGAAGACCAGCTGCTGGCAATCCTGGGCTCCTCTGTCACACGGCAAGGCACATGGTGGTGTCTGCTGGTCTCTCTCTTCTCTTCGGGGTTTTGTTGCTTTCAGCTTCTGTCTTCCCTGGCTTTTTCCTCTTCTCCCTCTGAATTACATTCTCTTAGAAAGGACTCCAATAATAGGATTAAGACCCACCCTGGGCCATGGCTTAACTGAAGTAACCTAATCAAAAAGCCCTACTTACAATAGGTTTACACACACAGGAATGGATTCGCTTTAAGAATATACTTTTCTGGGGTCCATATAGCATCAAACCATCATACCCTCTATACACACACACACTTCTCATGGTGTTTAAAATATTCACACTGAAGGCCTAGTTCTTGAACCATGCTGAAAATAGCTGACATGCATCAAATCAAAATTATGTGCCAGAAACTTCACATACTATTTCTGTTTCTTACAACAATCCTATGAGTTAGTTACTGTTATTCCCTCTTTATAGAGGAAGAAACAGAGGTTCAGAGAGCTTTAGGAAATATGGCCAAGCTATTAAGTGCCAGAATGGAGATTTACACTCAAGACAGTTTGGGGCCAAAGCGAGTTCTCTCTCTCTTCCTTACAAGGAATGGGACACTAGGAGGGGACCTGAGCAGACCCCAAGTCCTACTTTGTAGACTGTCCACCTACGTCAGCTGGAGTTCAGAAGCTAATCTCAGGAGGTGCTCATCAAAGACATCATCCAACTCTTCCTGCTAGCAGGTCTCTACCTGCCAAAGTCCTATTCTGCCCTGGATGCAGCTGAGGGTGTTAATATAAATATTTTCTTCCAGATTTAATTAAACCATCAAGTGTTTCTGTACACCCTCCCCACTCCAAACAGGATGATGGGTTTTGGATTTGGAGTGTTGTGGACAAATAGGAGAAGGTCAGTGAATTTTGAGGTGAAAACTTATACATGACATGGAGCCACCACTCAAGTGGAGCTGGGACTCTCTCAGGAAATTTGTCAATGGTTCTGAAAGGCTGAGTGTTTGGGTACTGGTACCATTTTTTTCCCCTTAAAAACAAATGGCAAACAAATCTGTCCTCTCCTTGCCTCCACTATCAACTTCTCTGAGGAGTGGTGAGACAGAAGAATGTGTTAAAGTGTGCAGTGAGAGAGAGGAGCAGAACGTCGGACTACATTTTGCCAGTAGAAGTATTTAATTACACAGAATGGCTAAGGCATGGCTGGAAAGATGTCTTGCATCTAAAATATAGTCTCAGCTAGCCACTGATTCCTGCTCCTCTACTATGTATTGCTAAAACGCCCCTGTTCCTTGGACATTACATGAAGCCAACATAAGAATACTCTGAAAGGTGAAGAAAAGAAGACAGACTGGCTGGGGACCTTGGGACCTGAGGAAAAAAACAGAGGTGAGTCCTCTGGGGTTTTTCCCTTTTCTTTTTGCTTTGGTGTGTGTGTGTTTGCTTAATAAATCCTGGGCTGAGTGCTGGAGGAACTGGCAATCTAGAAATGTCAGTGGGCACAGAAAAAAATAAGATCCAACCAGAGCCAGCTTTCTCTAGCCAAAGGACCAGATTAGCAATTCAGAAAACTTTTAGCCAATAACTGCTCTGCTCCATCCAAATACCACAGATACAAGTGTGGCCCCTACCTCTACCTATGCCAGCAAAACCTGAGTGAGAAGCTGAGACTTTCACCCTGGGGAGGCTGAATTGGGGGACCTCAACCTCTTCCTGGGGTGATGTCAGAAAAGGCCAGTGGGGAGTCAGCACTTTCACCCCTCCCTGGCTGTAAAGAGGCCTCCATTCAGTGTCACTGGAGACCACGTGGGCAGCCTGAGCTTCCCTCCGCATCTGACAGTAACATGGCACCACTCCTCTCCCAGGGTGTCATTGGAGGCTGACTGAGGAACGTGGACTCCCAGCCTCTCTCTTGGCCGTAATGATGTGGCATCCCCTCTCCTCACTGGAGCGGTATCAGAGGAGGTCTGCTGAAATAGAACATTTAAACAAGATCCAGAGTTTCACGGCATAAAACACAACATGCCCAGAATACAATAAAAAGAAAAAAATCACATATTATTCCAAAAACCAGTAAACGCTTACCTTGAATGAGAAAACATGGTCAACGGGTGCCAACACTGAGGTGACAGAGATGGTGGAATTATTAATATTTGATGAGGGTTTTTTAAGTAGCAGAAGAAAAATGCTTCAACGAGCAATTACAAACACACGTGAAACAAATGACAAAACAGCCTCAGCAAAGAAATAGAAAATCTTAGCAAAGACATAGAAGATATAAAGAACAACCAAATGATAATGTTGGAACTGAAAAATAAAATAACTGAAATGAAACTCACTGAATAGATTCAACAGCAGAATAGAGAGGACAGGAGAAAGAACCAGGAAACGTGAAGACAGTACAACAGAAATCACCCAATCTAAACAACACAGAGAGAGACGGGGAAAAAGCAGAACCTCAGGGACCTGGAGGACTGTAACAAAAGACCTAACATTCATGTCATCAAAGTCCCAGAGGAAAAATATGTTTGCGGCTGGAAAAATATTCAAAGAAAGAGTGGCTGAACTTTTTCCAAATTTGACAAAAGACGACCTACTGATTCAAGCAGCTGAGCTAACTCCAGTCAAGATAAACCCAAAGCAATCCATGCCAAGAGAGATCACAATCAAACTCTTGAAAACTGAAAGCAAAGAAAACTTGAATGCTGCAAAAGAGAAACACCACCTCACTTACAAGTGAAAAACAGTTAAAATGACAGCAAATTCCTCATGAGAAACCATGGAAACCAGAAGAAAGTAACATGACACGTTTCAACTGCTGAAAAAAAAAAAAAAAGAACTGTCACTTCAGAATTCTACACCCAGTGAGAATATCCTTCAGGAATGAAAGGGAAATAGACATTCTCAGATGAAGGAAAACCATGAGCGTTTGTCACCAGGAGAGCTGCACTAAAAGAATGGCCACAACAAAATACTTGCAAATCGAATCCAACAGCATATCAAAAGACTTATATATCACAACCAAGTGGGATTTATTCCAGGTATGCAAGCCTGGTTCAACATAAGAAAATCAATCAATGTAATACACCACATTAACAAATTGAAAGAAAAAAAACACATGATCATCTCAACCGATGCAGAAAAGGCATTCGACAAAATCCAGCATTCTTTTTTGATAAAAACACTTCAAAAGATAGGAATAGAAGAAAAATTCCTCAATATGATAAAAGGCATATATGAAAAACCTACAGCCAACATCATACACAATGGGGAAAGGTTGAAAGCTTTCCCTCTAAGATCAGGAATAAGACAAGGATGCCCACTGTCACCATTGCTATTCAATATTGTACTAGAAGTTCTAGTGAGGGCAATTAGACAAGGAAAAAAAAAAAAAAAGGCATCCAAATAGGAAAAGAGGAAGTAAAACTCTCACTGTTTGCAGATGACATGATCCTGTACTTAGAAAATCCTGAAGTATCCATGACAAAGCTACTTGAGCTAATAAATGAGTTCAGCA
>JAQZBX010074208.1:0-14791 GCA_029593785.1 Cabassous unicinctus
CCCCAACCAAATATTATCAATATAACTCTGTCATGTCCCTTCATCCCTTCACCACACAACTACACGCTTCCCCCTTGTCATAGACTCAACCATATGGGCATTGGGTCACAACTTTCTTCTCCCCTTTTATTTCCTGTAAACCTATCTTCCAGACTCTAAATCTGTGAGTCTGCTAAGTTTGCTTAATTTGTATCAGTGAGGTCATGTAATATTTGTCCTTCAATACCTAGCTTGCTTCACTCAACATAAGGACCTCAAGGTTCATCCATTTTGTCTCGTATGTTGGTGCTGTATTCCTTCTTATTGCTGAGTAGTATTCCATTGTATGTATACATATACCACATTTGTTTATCCATTCATCAGTTGATGGGCATTTGGTTTGATTCCAACTTTTGATGTTAGTGAATAATGATGCTATGAAAATTGGTGTGCATTTATCTGTTCGAATCCTTGCTTTCAATTCTTCTGGGTATATACCCAGCAATGGAATGCTGGATCATATGACAGATCTATATTTAGTTTTTTGAGGAAATGCCAAACTGTCCTCCACAATGGTTGCAACGTTTTACATTTCCACCAGCAGTGGATGAGGGTTCCCGTTCCTCTGCATTCTCTCCAACACTTGTAGTCCTCTGATTTTTTAATAGTCTCCAATCTAATGGCTGTAAGATGGTATCTAATTATAGTTTGGGGTTGCATTTCCCTTGTAGCTAGTGGTGTTGAGTATCTTTTCATGTCCTTTTACCTATTTGTATTTCTTCTTTGTAGGAGTGTCTATTAAAATCACTTGCCCATTTTTTTTTAATGGGTAGTTTGTCTTTTTATTTTCAAGGTGTAGGATATCTTTATATATGATAGATAATAGACTCCTATCAGACATATGGTTACCAAATATTTTCTCCCATTGGGTAAGCTGCCTTTTCACTTTCTTGACAAACTCCTTTGAGGTACAAAAGTTTTTAATTTTAAGGAGGTCACATTTGTGTACGTTTTTCTTTTGCTACTCATGCTTTTGGTGGGAAAGTTCACAAAATCATTTCTTATTACAAGGTCCTGTAGATGTCTTCCTACATTATCTTCCAAGGTCTTTATGGTCTTGACTCTTATATTAAGATCTTTGATCCATCTTGAGTTAATTTTTGTATAAGGTGTGAGATAGTGTTCCTCTCTCATTCTTTAGGATATGGATATCCAGTTCTCAAAGCACCTTTTTTTGAAGAGGCCAATTTCTACTAGTTGAGTGGGCTTGATGGCCTTGTCAAACATCAGATTACTGTACATGAAAGGATATAGATCAGAACTCTCAATCTGGTTCCATTGGTCAGTATGTCTATCCTTGTGCCAATACCATGCAGTATTGGCCACTGTAACTGTGTAGTATGTTTTAAAGTCAGGTAGTGTGATTCCTCTGATGTCATTTTTGTTTTTTAATATGTATTTGGCCATTTGGGGCCTCTTGTCCTTCCAAATAAATTTCATAGTTAGTTTTTCCAATTCAGTATAAAATACAGCATTGTTTTTATTGGATTGTGTTAAATCTGTATATCGATTTGGGTAGAAGAGACATCTAAATGATATTTAGTCTTCCTATCCATGAACAGGGAATATTCTTCCATTTATTCAAATCTTCTTTGATTTCCTTCAACTGTGTTGTGTAAATTTTGCATATAAGTTATTTACATAATTAGTTATATTTATTCCTAGATATTTGATTCTTTAAGTGCTATTGTAAACGTTATTTTTTCCTAGTTTCCTCCTCAGATTGTTCATTATTGGTGTACAGAAATGCTATTGATTTGTGCATATTGATCTTATAAATTGCAACTTTACTGAACTTATTTATGTGCTTTGCTGTAGATTTCTCAGGGTTTTCTATATATAGGATCATGTCGTCTGCAGATAGTGAAGTTTTTACATCTTCCTTTCCAATTTGGATGCCTTTTATATCTGTTTCTCGCCTAAGTGCTCAAGCAAGTACTTCTAACACAATGTTAAATAGGAGTGGTGTTAGTGGGCATCCTTCTATAGTTCCCAATCTTAGAGGGAAAGCGTTTAGGATTTCACCATTGTATATGATGTTCACTGTGGGTTTTTCAAATATACCCTTTATCAAGTTCAGAAAGTTTCATTCTATTCTTATCTTTTGTAGTGTTTTTATCAGGGAAAGTTGCTATATTTTGTTGAATGTTTTCTCTACATCTATAAAGATGATTATGTAGATTTTTTCTTTCAATATATTTAAGTGGTGTATAACCTTGGTTGATTTTCTTATATTGAAACCTCCTTGCATACCAGGGAAGAAGTGCACTTGTTCATGGTGTATAATTTGTTTGATATACTGTTGAATATGATTAGCAAGTATTTTGTTGAGTATTTTATCATCTAGGATCATTAGGGAGATTGGTGTATAGTTTTCCTTTCTTGTGGCATCATTGTTTGGCTTTGGCATTAGTGTAATGTTGGCATAATAGAATGAGTTAGGCAATATTGCTTCCACTTCTATTTTTTGGAAGAGTTTAAGCAGTATTGGTGTTAGTTCTTTCTGGAATATTTGGTAGAATTCACCTGTGTGGCCATCTGGTCTGGGCATTTCTTTGTTGGGAGGTTTTTGATGACTGATTCTATCTCACTACTTGTGATTGGTCTGTTGAGTTCATCAATTTCTTCTTTCATCAATGTAGAATGCTTGTGTTGTTCTAGGAATTTGTCCATTTCCTCTAAATTGTTCATCTTGTTGGCATATAATTTTTCAAAGTACCCTGTTATGATACTTTTTATTTCTGTGGGCTCAGTGGCAATATTCCCTTCCTCGTTTATTATTTTGTGTATTTGTATCTTCTCTCTTCTTTTCCTGTTAGTCTATCTTTGGGTTTGTTAATTTTATTGATCTCCATGAAGAATTAGCATTTCATTGTATTTTTTCTATTTGTTTGATTTAATTCTGCTCTAATCTTTGTTATTTACTTCTTACTACTTCCTTTGGGGTAAGTTTGTTGTTCTTTTTCTAATTCCCCCAGGTGTGCATTTAGGTCTTTGATTTTTAGCTCGTTCTTCTTCTATACGTGTGTACACACACACACACACACACACACACACACACACACACACTTTTATAGCTATGAATTTACCTCCAAGTACTGCTTTTGCTGCATACCATAGGTTTTTATATTTTATGTTGCCATTTTCATTCATTTCAGGGTAGTTATTGATTTCTGTTGTGATTTTCTCCTTAACCCACTGTTTATCTAAAATTGTGTTGTTTAACTTCCATATTTTTGTGTCTCTTCTGGTTCTGTGGCCCTTACTTATTTCCAGCTTCATTCCATTGTGATCAGAAAAAATTACTTTGTATAATAACAATCTTTCTGAATTCATTGAGAGTTGTTCTGTGGCCTAGCATGGGGTATATCTTGGAGAAAAATCCCTGTGCACTGAAGAAGAATGTATATCCCATTGTATTTGAGTGTAGTGTTCTGTATATGTCTATTAGGTCCAGACCCTCTAATGTATTATTCAAATCTTTGTTTCTTTATTGATTCTCTGTTGAGATGTTCTATTTAATGGTGATAATGATGCATTAAAGTCTCCCACTGTAATTGTAGAGCCATCTATTTCTCCACTTAGTTTTTCCAGTGTTTGCCTCATGTATTTTGAGGTTCCCTGGTTAGGTGCAGAAATGTTTATGATTGTTCTTTCTTCTTGAAAATTTACTCCTTTTATTAATATATAGTGCCCATCTTTGTCTCTTACAATAATTTTGCATTTAAATATTTTTTGCCCAATATTACTGTAGCTACTCCTGCCCTTTTTTGTTTATTGTTTTCTTGTAAAATTGTTTTCCAACCAGTCACTTTCAGCCTTTTGAATTCTTGGGTCTAAGGTGGGTTACTTTTAGACAGAATATAGATGGGTCATATTTCTTTATACATTCTGCCAGTCTGTGTCTCTGGACTTGTGAGTTTAGTCCATTTACATTCAATGTTATTATTGTCATGGAATTACTTAGATTAGCCATATTGTCTTTGGGTTTATATATGTCATATATTGTTTTTATTACTCTTTTTGTCTTTTTAGTTCTTCTTACACTCTCCTCAAGCTCTCTGCTGCTTATTCCTTTCAACCTGCAGACCTCCTTTTAGTGTTTCTTGAAGTGCAGGTTTCTTATTGACATACACTCTTAGATTCTGTTTGTCTATGAATATTTGAACTCTCCCTCATTTTTGAATCCCAGTTTTGCAGGACAGAGAATTCTTGGCTGGAAGTGTTGTTGTTGTTTAGCATCTTGAATATAACATACCACTGCTTTCTTGCCTCCATTGTTTTGGATGAGTAACAGTATTTAATCTTATCAAGCTTCCCTTGTATGTGAGGGTTCTCTTCTCTCTTACTGCTTTCATTATTCTCTGTCTTGAGCATTGGAAAATTTGACAAGTATATGTCTTGGAGTAAGTCTGTTGGGATTTAAATTGTTTGGGTTGCACTGCACTTCTTGGATAAGTACATCTAATTCCTTCAATAAGGTTGGGAAGTTTTCAGCCATTATTTCCTTCAACAAACCTGCTGTCCCCTTTCCCTTCTCTTCTCCCTCTGAGATGTCTATAACGTATATGTCTGTGCATTTCATGTTGTTGTTCAAGTCCTGAGTGCCTGCTGGAGTTTTTCTATCTTTTTATCTATCTGTTTTATTATATGTTTGATTTCAGATGTACTGTCTTCCACGTCACTAAATTTTTCCTCTGCCTGTACAAATCTACTGTTGTGTGCTTCCATTGTATTTTTGATTTCTTGGATTGTGCCATTCATCACTATCATATCTGTTATCTTTTTATTTATGTTTACAATTTCTGCAGTATGTTCTCCCAGTGTCTTCTTAATATGCTTAATCTCTTCCTTCACTTCATTACATTGATTCATGTAATTTTTTGGACGGTTCTGATTAGTTGTTGATGTTCTGCTTCTCCTCTTGATTTTTTGTTTGTCCCCTGGACTGGATAACGTCTTCCTGTTTCTTAGTGTGGGTTATACTTTTTGTTGATATCTAATCATCTGTTTATCTTCGTGTGTTTATTCAGTTGATTTGTTTCTTTCTCTGCTCTATGGTTTTATTTTGTTGCTTTTGAATGTGGTAAGGTTTCCCTTTGGCACTTTGTTCCTCTTATTCTATTTCCTTGTCATTGTCAATGCTCCTGCTTGATGTTTCAGCTCCTTCCTCTCTGTCCCCAACTTTTCTGTTAGTTGTGAAGCAGTGTCCTGGTCTGCCATACCTCTGATCAGGTCACCAAGGCAGATTTAGACTCCCTCTTAGGTGTTTTAGGAAGAGCTAAGCTTTATCTGTCTACACTGTCAGCCAACTTCCCACTGGGTACTGCATTGCATCTTAAAGGAGAAGTTGGAGTACTTTTGGGTGGAGATTGGCCAAGATGAAGCAGGGGAGTATATTTGGAAATCATTTAAACATAATTTGTGCTTAGGAAATCACAGAGTTTTAATATGTGATCAACAATGGTGGGTCAGGGGATAAAAACTGATACATCAACATAGCCAAGAAGGCTGCAGTTAGATAATAGAAAGTTGTAGATTTATGCTACAGGAGTGATATTAATTCTGAAGGTAGTGGATGTTCAGTGAAAGTTTTATGGCAGGTGATGACTATGATTAGGCTAGGCTAATAGAAATGTCACTCTGGGTCAATGTTTTGAAAGCCATGGAGAGATGAAGGGGTGTTGAAGTAGCACAGGAGAAGGAGTTAATAGTATGAAAATGTTCTTCTTTTACAAATTGTTAAGAATATGATGATATAAGGGAAAGTTACAACTAATGTAACCTAAGGACGGTATTTAACAGTAATATTGCAATATTTTTGCATTAGTGGCAAAGAAAATATTATATCAACTCTAAGGGCCATAAATAGGGGAGTATAAGAGGGTTTGGGATTTTTCCTTTTGGAGTAATGAAAACATTATAAAATTGACTGAAATGATAACATAACAACTCTGTGATGAAACTGAGAGCCACTGAGTGTACATGGATGGACTGTACAAAGCAGGGGATTGTGTAACACAGGGAATCCAGTTATGGATGATGGACTGTGGTTGACAGAACAAATATGAGGACTTTCTCTCATAAACTATAACAAATATATAATACTAGTACAGGATGTTGATAATTGGTTGGGTTGGGAGAAAAATACATCAAATGTAAGATATGGTCTATAGTTAGTAATGTTTGACAATGCTCTTCCATAATTTATAACAATTGTTTTACAACAATGCAATGTACACATTATGGGGTGAAGTATGGGGGCTCTGTATAATATGTATGCCTGTTTTGTAAGTTCACAACTTTTATTATACATTTACTGTTTAAATATGCTCATGTATGAAAGATAAACTTCAATTTAAAAAAGTTATAAAGAAGTGGGAATAAAAAAGTTAGGATTAATCTGTGAGGGATTAAAACTTAATTGATCCAGAACATCACTGATTAAATTTAGATACAATGCTGGACATTTTATATTAAGTATTTCATTTAATCTTTGATAACTCTATGAAATTGGTACCCATATTCTGGATTTATGCTTGAATAATGTGACTCAGAGCAATGATATTGTTTGTACAAGGCTTGTAGTTGAGGATGGAGTCAAGCTCAGTGTTCATGTTTTCCAAAGCATTTGTATTTCACAAACATTTTGAATTTTTGATGAACTTTATTTTTGAACCATATTACCCTACAGAAAAATTTTGAAGCTATTACAGAGTGTTTCCCACATTACAAGTATCTCCTACCTAGTATGACCCATTAATTTGGTGGCCCTTTAACTTATTTTTTATACAAAAATGCCAGTAAAAATCTTGATTAATAATCTGAGATGTCCTGTTCCCACTGGGGTTCTATGAGTATCTATGTGAACTCTTCTGATACCTAAACTAGTTTTTAAATATTTTTTAATTGTTAAAGATGCTTTAGTTTACATAAATATTGCATAAAAATATAAGGGATTTCTATATGCCCCACTCTCTCCACCTCCCACACTTTCACACATTAAAAACATCTTCATTAGTGTGGTTCACTTCTTATAATTGATGAACTCCTATTGAAGTACTGCTACCAACCATTGGCTACAGTTTACATTATACTTTACACTTTGTTCCACACAATTTTGTAAGTTATGACAAAATACATAAAGGCTTGTATCTGTCACTGCAATGTCATGCAGGACCAATCCAATACCCCAAATATGCACCCATATTACACCTATTTTCCCTCTCCTATCCCTCAGAACCTCTGGTGGCTCCTGGCTTTACATCAATGATAAGAGTACTTCTATTGCTAGAATAATAATGTCTATAGTAGAATAATTATAAGTCTACTTTTGTACATTGTTTATTCACCAATCTTGAGGATTTTGTGATGGTGATAGCCACTCTGCTTATAATTGAGAGGTGGCAGATAGATGGAGCTATCTTGCTTGCAGTTGCAGGTACTCTCTGTTCCTTGGGGTGGGCATTGTCCATCATCATTTCCTTGTTTGTTGTCCTAGGTGAGTCCAATGAACTGGAGAGTAAGTTTTGCATCTCTGCTGAAGTTCAGGGCTCAACTGGCACATAGGTGGAAAAAAGATTTAAGTCTCTGGGACAAATATTTATCAAGTATTATGGTAATTATGAGTTTAAATAAAAGGGGCAAAAGAGCCATGTGTAGAGAACCTATAAATGACTCTAACTCAGTTTTATATTTTATCATAACTTACAAAATTGTGTGAAACAAAGTGTAAACTACAATATTACACTGAGGAGCATAATTTACGAAGTAAGGTCCACATAAATGGGGGCAAATTCCTGAGCTGGCTGACATGGTTATAGTTTCTGGAGATCTCTAAAGCCCTCAGGAGCTCCAGTATTTGAGGCACTGTCTATTGTGGCAGTCAATGAGTTCCTGCTGAAAGGTGACTTCTTCTTGGGAAGTAGGTGTCCACAGGGATAAGAGATGAATACGGAGCTCAAAGCTGTCACAAGGGACAAAATTAGAATGAGTTTTCATTATTCTTTCCTTTCTTACCTCCAGAGATGAAAATGTCTCAGGGAATATTGACACAAAGAATGCTTCATTAATGTGGCTCTTGGGAATGGACCCCTTAATTGCTTGAAAACTCTAAATGCTTCCCCTTCACTATATCAAGTCTACTTTACTAATCTCTGGTGAAGAGAAAACACAATTTTGTCTTCTAGAAACCTCATGAGTTGTTCCATCTCCCTTTACTTCCTGGGAGCAGAGTTTACAACTTCATCCATAATTCAAGGGAAAATCTGCATTGGTGAAATTATACCCTGCCTTGATAATTTCAGGGTGACTTACAGAATCTTCACAGGTGCTGGGAAATACATTTCAGCTCCATGTACTCCTTTTATTGGTAGCAACATTAAGGGCATCAATAGGCTATGATCATAGAGAAAGCTTAAAATACAAAGTTCTGCCTTTTTAAAAAGTCTGAGTGGAAATAAACAGTCTATACACTAAAATATATTACTTTTCCAATCTGTCTCCTCTGGCCTTAGCTCTCCCTTGTGGGTCTTCCCTTTCTCAGAAATATTTTTCCTTTTTTCACTTATTCTTATTTCTCTACAAATTTTGAAAGTATCTGTTTAACCACATTCATTCATTTTTTCTTTTGTTATTTCAGCAAATGTTTAATCATCAGTTACTTCATGATGAGCTCTAAATATTATTTTGGGTATAAAGAAATGAGTAAGACTTTGTTCCTTATATTAAGGAGATTACATACAAATGGGTAATAGACATAGAAATGAGTATATCCAATATCATGTGTGGGTTGTGAAATCCTGGTGAAGCAGATCAAAAATTATGGACTCTTTCTGTGGAGGTTAGTGAGCGCTCCACAAGGGAGCTGATAATTGTACTGAGCTTTGATGTCAGAGTTGGAGTAATTCAAGAGAAGAAAGGGGTACACCAAGAAGAGATGACAGGGACACAAATGTGCCATCTGTATAATCATAAGTTGTGGTGATGTTTTAAAAAGAGTTCTTAATATCTGATGAAAAATGAAGGGCAAGGAGGTAAAATGGGGAACATAAGCCAGGCCAGGTTAATATCAGCCAAATAACAGAGTTCCTTGTGTTTTGTCCACAAGAGAGATATTTATGTTTAAAGTTATTTAGAGAGTCAGTGCTAGTTTATAGAAGGTGATGATCATGAAAGTCTTGCCCTGAGGAAAGCTCACTCTGGGTCAATATGAGTATTGCTGTTGTGGAAACTGAATATTGATAAAGAGGGATGGAAGTAGAACTAAGGACATGGGGAAGGATGTGTGGTGAGTGAATTTGTGTATGGTTGAATCATAATGTATAAAATATTGGCTATTAATACTAGGTACAATGTCAGACATTTTATATTCATTATTTAATTCTTTCAATTACTTTATGATATCATTTTCACTATTCTGATTCAAGGGACAAAGATTATGAGACTTAAACTAATGTGATATTCTTGTACAAGGCATGTAATTTTGTCTGGGTTGAATCTTAGAGCTTAATGTTTCTAAGATTTTGTATTCAATAATAGTTTTACTTCTTAATAAACAATATATTAGACCAGTGTTCCATTCAGAGAAAAATTGCAAGGAGTTTAGAGATAGTTTCCAAGAACCTCTCACTCCCTTTCCCCAATTCTTAACATCTGTCATCCAAAATAACACCCTACATTTATTTGTCATAAATTCTTAGTCTCTTTGTGACTGTGACAGCTTCTAAACCTCTCTTTGTTTTGACAACCTGGATAATTTTGAGGAGAGGAGGCTGAGTATATTGTAAAGTATCCTTCAATTTGAATTTTCTGATGTTCTTCTCATGATGAGACTGGGTTTATGGGTTTTTGGAGGAAGACACCAGAGATAAAGTGTCATTTTCATCACATCATATCCAGGATGCATCCTATCAATGTGACTTATCATTTTTGATGTTGACCTTGATTAATAATGTTTTGATGTTCCCCCAATATAAAGTTCCTCATTTCTCACACTTTCCTTATATCACCTTTGGAAAGAGTCATGAGGAGGTCTTCAGGAGTGGGATTTATGCTCCATAGGCTTGAGAGAGAAATATCTACATAAATTATTGAATTCTGCATGCGAGATTTTCCCCTTCTTATTTACTTAATCAATAATTTAGTTATGTCAGGATGGACTCATCATATGTTGGGGTATAATACAATACAAGTTCTTTTGGAAGTAGTTCAATTTGTTCCACTTTTGGCCATGGGAACTCTTTCAGCTGCACCCTGTATCTCTTTAGTACAGCCCCATCTTTGAAGGGTTTAATTTAGGACCTTTTTACTCTTTGGTACTACAGGATGTGCCAGGTGCTTCTTGTATATTTCTTTCTTAGAGTAAGCAATTTCTCCAAGAAGACACAAATTGGAGATTGGTTTTAAATTCCAGGATCTGGGCTCTGTTTGTGCTCCTTGCTACTGCAGCCTCTAGGCCCACTCTGCAGAGACTGTATATATTAAGCTGTGTACATACATGTCTAGAAATATGTCTACATACAACCCTCTGTATCTATTTTCACCTACACATGAGCTCATACTGATATCTAACTCTAAACCATTATCACACAGTACATTCTAGCCTCCTCCCCTTGTTATCTGTAAGCTCCCACTTCACAGTGACAAAATATTTCCTCATTTCAAAATCTCTATGAATTTCTTGATTCTAGTGTACGTGTGTAGAAGTATTAGAATTGTTAATCCACACATGCTGGAATGCTACTTTATTGACTAGAGTACAGTACTTATGCAAAGTTTCTTTTTACTTCAATTTACAGTCTCCATTCATACCCAATATTACCTTTTCAGCACCTTTGCCTTCAACCCCTCCTATTAGGGAAAATTACACATTTTTATTATAGTTAGATTTGCAACATTTTTCATTCTATTTGGGATTCCCGTGGCCTTGTAAATGATTTTTATTTGCATACATAAGGTTCACTCTTTGTGTTGTCAAGTTCAATGTGTTTTAACAAATGTATAATGTCATGTGTCATAGTTTTCACTCTGCCCGCACAATTTTATAGCTTATGACAAAATGCATAATAGCCTGAATCTGTCATTGCAATGTCATGCAGGACAATTCCATGCCCTGAAAATGTCACCATATCACACCTATTCTTCCCTCTCCCTTGCCTCAGAACCTCTGGTGGCCAAAGCTTTTGTATCAATTATAAAAGGTCTTCCATTGCTAGAATAACAATAACACTATAATAGAATAATAATGTCTATTTAGTCCATTGTTCATTCCCTAATTTTGAGGATTTGGGGATGGTGATGCCCCCTCTGTTTCCAATTGAGCAGTGGCTTTGATACCATTGGGAAGATGGATGGAACTATTTGCTTGCAATTGCATACAATCTATGTTCCTTGGGATGGGAATTGTCCATCATCACCTACTTGTTATTTGTCCTGGGAAATCCAATGAACTGGAGATTAGGTGTTGATACTCTGCTGAGATTCAGGGCTCAACCAGCACATAAACAGAACAAAGATTTAAGTCTCATATAAATGAGTCTAACTCTATTACAGTCTGGAGCATAAATTCCAAAGTAAGACCCACTAACAGGGTGCTAAATTCCCGAGATTGTCTGCCCTACTTATAGTGTCTAGATATCTCTAGAGCCCTCAGGAGTCCCGCTGTTTGAGGCACTGTTTACTGTTGTTGATAGTGAGATCCTCCTGAGATGTGAATAAGTAAAACATCTGGAATTACATCCCAACTCACTTTGAAATCTCTTATTCATAAAAACTCTATTGTATTTAATATTTACCCCTTTTGGTCAAGGTCTTTTTCCAGATGCATTGATAGTTGGTACTTTGTAATAATCCCTAGGTGCCAGATAGTTTGAGCTTCTTTTTGTATGCTGACTTGGGAAGTATATATTCTTGGTTAGTATTCTGTTCAGCTCTTTGGCACATTTTTAAATTTGTCATTTGTTTTCTTATTTTGGGGTGTTAAGAGTTCTTTGTATATTTGGATATAAATTATTTATCAGATGTGTTTTGTAAAAATATTTTCTAAATCTGTAGATTTTCTTTTCAACCCCTTTTCAAAGTCTTTCACAAAGCAGAAGTTTTACATTTCAATAAAAACTAACATAAATTTTCTTCTCTCATGGAACATGCTTTGGATGCTATATCTAAAAACTAATTAATATACCATGGGCCCCTAGATTTTCTAATTGTTTTATTCTGAAGTTTTACAGTGCATTTTACTTTTTAAGTGGTATGATTCATTTTTATTTAATTTTTGTGTAATGTATACAATCTGTGCCTAAGTTACTTTATTTGTTTGGCATGATTGCAGCCTATTGTTCCAGCAGCATTAGCTGAAAAGACCATACTTTGTCCATTGAATTGCCATTGTCCTCTGTGAAACATCTGTTGACCACATTTGTGTGAGTTTTTTTCATCAGTAGGATATGATTAATTATTGTGTTTTTATATTAAGTGTTGCAATCAGGTAATATGGTTCCTACAACTTTGTTCTTCTTCTTCACTATTTTGTGACAGGGTACAAAAAGACTGGTCATAATGTTTGTTGACTAAAATAAAGTCTGAGAAAATTTGTAGTGGAAAATATTGCTTTGGCAAAGAGTTTTCTATTACGGACAAGGATGGCTGGTCAGCAAAAGTATCAAGGAGGTGTAGGAGCATATGTTTTCCCTGACATTTTCAGATAAGGGCACTATATCTATATAAAACCTATAAAAATATTAACTTAATGTGTTTATAATACAAATCATACCATTTATAATATTTTTCTGATTTCTGCTTGTAGTTAAATTTGCATTGCTCTGATGTCTTTTCCAGGAGTTTCTTCATTTGAATGGCAAAAATAAATCAAACATATGTTTTAAAATTTGCCCTCCTGGGGCTCTCAGAAGATACAGAAGTATAGCTACTGTTCTTTGGGATGTTCCTATCCATTTACCTGATCACCATCACAGGTCTGCTCATCATCCTGTCCATCATCTCAGACTCCCACCTCCACATACCTATGTACTTCTTCCTCTCTAACCTGTCTTTTACAGATATCTGTTTCACATCCACCATTGTGCCAAAGATGCTGCTGTATAACCAGACAGAAAGCAAAATCATAACTTTTGAAAACCACCACTGCCAGATGTATTTTTCATGCTTTATGGAAAATTAGAAAACTTTCTCTTTACTGTGATGGCCTATGACTGCTTTGTGGACATCTGTCAATCTTGCACTACATGGTAGTCATGAACCCCCATATTTGTGGCCTCCTGCTGCTGGCATGCTGGTTATTAACTGTTTTTTACTCACTTTTACAATGCTTAATGGTTTTGAGGTTGTCTTTTTGTACAGATTTAGAAATGCCCCACTATATCTGTGAACTTAATCAGGTACTCCAAATTGTTTGTTCTGACACCTTCCTCAATGACTTGGTGAAGTATTTTGCATCTGGACTTCTGGGTTTTATTCCACTCACTGCAATCCTTTTCTCTTACTCTAACATTATATCTTCCATTTTGAGAATTTCAACAGCTGGGGGCAAATATAAAGTGTTTTCTATTTGTGGATCTCACCTCTCAGTAGTGACCTTGTTTTATTGTACATGTCTTGGAGTTTATCTTAGCTCTACTGCTAACCAAAACTCAAAGGCAAGAGCAATAGCTTCAGTGATGTATACGATGGTCATTCTTATGCTGAACCTTTTTATCTACTGTCTTAGAAACAAGAACATAAAGAAGGCCTTTAAAAAGCTGAGAAATATTCTCTCTATAAAAGGATTCTTTGTCTCAAGTTTAGGAAAGTGCTCATGATTAACAGAGTTCAAACACTGGGAGAGCTCTTGATTCTTTGTAAGTGTTTAGAAAGATAATCTGTTATTTGCCTAATATTAGAATTCTATTTCTTTAATTTTTATATATAAAGGACATCTTTCTTTTGTATTATTTTATATCATGTGATCACTCTTTTTGTATTTCTTGGAATAAATATTGAAGGCAGAAACTGTTGCCTAGATTTTCAAACTATTTCATACAGGTAATTCTGAATATATATAAAATTAAAGCAGATTACGGATGGATGAAGATGTACTGCAGTCACTGCAAGATGAAAGCAGGTTCTTGTGTTATATGGTTTTGGTGAAAATATTCTCTTTTAGCAAAGGCTATGTACCAGCTATTAGGGCTTTCATTCATTGGCTCCTGAATGAGGTCACTTCCTGAACTGGAGACATTGTCTGATTGGTTTATAAGAATCCACATTCCATCTCCAATATGTGCCTTCTCCTGCACATTCCCAGTCATATGTTAAGTGGTCTGTAATCAACAACACAATCCCTGATTCTTCAAACATTGATCATCTCAATAATTTATGTGATTCTTCCAGTGATGTAAGACTGCCTTATAAAAATCATTTTTATAGTTAAAGACATTTTCAGGAAATTTCTTTCAGCACTTCTTACAATAATATTTCATATTTATACATCATAAAAATCAATGTGCATGTTTTCCCTATTTCCTACTATATCTTTTTCAACAACTAAACACACATATTAGGACATAATTTCAGGTTTTTATGTAGACTTTTTAAACATAGTAAAAGGTGGATGTTTCATTCATCACCAGATCCCTGGACCATCATTATAAATTGCAAACCAGAGTGGCATTTTGGAATTAATGATTGCTCTGAGCTAATGGCCATTTCTGAAATAATTGGTTATGTATTTGTATTCACTTCAACATCCTTTGGG
>JAQZBX010074209.1:0-14751 GCA_029593785.1 Cabassous unicinctus
CTAAAAAAAAAAAAAAAGGAAAAAAAAAGAATTACCATATGACCTGGCAATCCCACTTCTAGAACGAAAGCAGGGACTTGACCAGGTATCTGTACACCAATGTCCATAGGAGCATTATTCACAATAGCCAAAAGGTGGAAGCAACCCAAGTGTCCGTCAACAGATGAATGGACAAACAAAATGGGGCATGTACATACAATGGACTATTATTTGGTTATAAAAAGGAATGAAGTTCTGATACATGCTACTGCATAGATGAACCTTGAGGACATCATGTTGAGTGAAATAAGCCAGACCCAAAAGCACAAATTTGTACAATTTCACTTATATGAAATAACTAGAATATGCAAATTCATAGAGGCAGAAAGTAGAGTGCATGTTATGGGGGGCCAGGGAGGGGAAATGGAGAGTCAATGCTTAATGGGTGCAGAGTTTCTGTTTGGGGTGACAGGAAAGTTTTGGAAATGGATGGATGGGTGGTGGTGATGGTAGCACATTGTGAATGTAATTAATGCCACTGAACTGTATGCTTGATGGTGGTTAAAATGGAAAATGTTATGTTGTACATGTTTTACCATAATGAAAAAAAACTGCCTTTGTTGAGCTGAGCTTACAGATCCAAACCCAGGAAGGGCAGTAGGGCATGCCTGGCAAACTTGTTTCTTTTGATTTTTCCTATCCATCAGTCCAGCTTCTTGTCATGAAGGATCATAGATTCCAAATCAGTAGAGTCAAAATTAATGAGATTTTCCAGTAATGAGCCTGAGATCAAAATTATGGAAAATCCACTAATTATAGACTATGCAGCCACTTAGCCAGGACTTGGATCCGGGCCTTCTGGGAGGAGAGAGGAAGGAGAGGAGGAAAGAGGAAAGGTTGCAGTTGCAACCTGTGCCTGACTGTCCGTCCTTCCTGCTGCCACTGCCCTTTACCCTGGGCTCAGGGGCCTTGTAGCACCCTGTGCTTCCTGCCCTGAGCTCCCAGGCCCGTGTAAGCCTTATGGCTAAATTCCTGGAAACTGTAAAATTGGGTTCATGGTGGAGGTAGGGGGCATGTTTTCCCCTCAGCTCTAGAAGGCAGGACAGGGGTGGGGGAGCTGGGAGTAGGAAGAGGAACAGAAAAGGCAGACAAAATGCCCATTATACCCAAGCCCGTCCATTTCCTTTTTCATCTCTTTATCAGTGTTTGTGACTGAGCTTCTTATCAACAGGAAACGCCTGCCTGGGGGGGGGTATGAGGCAGGTCTGGGCAGGGACGCCGCCGCCGGGCATTGGGAATTCTGGGTAGCGCGTTGCTGGGGGCCAGCCTGCCCAAGCAGCCTCATGATTCCCAGGATTCATCACGATTCCTCATGGTTCTCATAATTCTTAGGCATCTGGGTACATTTTTGGATCTGCACAGGAAGGCAGCCTGCCAGCCAGGCCCCAAGGCCAGAGGCTCTGCAGGAGGAAGCCCTGGGTGGGGCTCCAGCCCTGGCTCTCTGTGACCAAGCAGGTTACCCAAGAGCTTGAGCTGTAAAATGAGGACATCCTTGCCCCTTCATGCCACCAAACCACCTCCTCTCTAGGTGAGGAGACTGAGATCAAGAGAGGCCAAGTTCAATCCCAGGGTCACAAGCAACTTTGTGACAGTCTCCCCCAACTGGCCCTTCTTGTGTGTTTGCCTCTGAGTCCCCAGAGGCCGGTGTGTGTGCTGGGCATCTGGGTACTGTTTTGGGGACAATTAGGAGAGGAGGGGGGACTCTAGCACTGCTTGATTTCCTACTATGTGCTCGGTGCTTTAAAAACCCAGTGGAGACCTGGTCTCCCAGACTGGACTCCCAGGAGAGGAACAGACTGAGGGTCAGATTTCGCAGGAGGCTGAGATCAAATCTTAGTGCTGAAAATAAATGCCCAGGAGGGATATCTGGGGCAAGCAAGGCTTTATGGTGGCTGTCTTTAAACTGGCAGAGGACTAAAGAGAGAGTACAGGAACTGGCTGTTCTCCTGCTACAAGAGGTGAGAAAGGTTTGTGTAGAACAGAAGATGGGTTCCCTGACAGCCCGTTCCTTACCCTCGAGCAACCAGACGCTGCGTTTGGTGATGGTGGTGGCAGAGGTCGTAATAAAGGAAATTCCAACGTGCCCCCGTGTCTCCCTGGACAACCCTACTCTTCCCCCACCTCACCTTTTGCTTCTGCAGTTGGGGATCTAGGTCAGTCAGAGTGGGTGGGTGAGAAAGAACAGAGAAGAGACTCATCCAGACATGACATCCCGCAGGGCAGCAGTGACAACACTTTAACCTGAAAACTGCCTGAAAATAGACCGTGTGTCTATGACATTATGCAAATCATATGCAAAGTCAAGAAGCCCTCTGTCTCTATTTCTAGCAAACTGGATGTAGCCCTGGTGGAAGCAGCTAGTTCCAAGAGTCGCCCACCCAGCATGACGATTGCCTAGTTAGCATCAGTCTCAGCTCTGGAGACTGGACTCAGGACACGCAGCACCCCACTCCACCCCCAGGGCCGGGTCTTTTGGGAATGAGGCTTTGCCTTCTCGTGGGCTGTTCATCTTGGATGCAAATGAGAATATGGAGGAAGCAGGGCACCTTCCTTGAAGGCTGTCATGGGGCATGGCTGAGGGAGAACGGTGACTGCCAGGGTGAAGAGAACTGTCCTTGGTGGGGGAAAGGATGGTTCCTGGTGTCAGGGCTCATGCTCCAGGGACCACCTCCTCCCCCACTCTGGCACGTTATAGACACCCATCAACCTCCTGGTGGGCCCCCACCACACAGATAATCTTCTCCCTCTCTATACAGGTAGGGAAACTGAAGTCTGGGGTCTCTCAGGTAATCAGGGCAAAGCTGCAAAGAAGCAAAGTAGACAGTGGGCTTTCTTCCTTCAAGGCAGGCATGTTTCCCGAGGTTCAGATGAGGCTCTATGTGTGTGGAGGCAGGGGACTGGACTCCGTGACCTCCCAAGGGCTCTTCTAACCCTGGGGGGAGGGGGGACAATAAGCCAATTCTCCTTCCCCAGACCACAACCAGGTTTTGTGTAACTCTTTTTCTGCAGTTTTCCTAATGTCCTTCTCCCCACTCTCCAACCACAGTGTGGACATCAGGGTGGGGATGTGAGAACTGCGATCCGGGTAGGTGCAGGGGAGGGGAAAGGCTGCCTTTTGGGGGACGTTAGGATGCTCCTGTTTTCCCAAAGCTCCTCTAAGAGGCCAGGTGCTGAAGCCCTCTAGGAAGGGACTGTTGTGGGGACTCCATGAACCCAGGCCCAGAAAGACTGTAGGAGAGAAGGGTCCAGGGATGAGGCAAAAGGAACTGGGACCCGCTTTCTGGAGCTCCCTAAAAGGGTCTCTAATACAAAGGCACAGCTTTCCAGCCTGGGTAGTCAGACGGACAAGGCGCCTCCCAGCTCCCTTCAGTAGCGGCCTCCCCCATGGCATTTGCAGCCTCCAATTTCCCCAAGACAGGGGTAGGGAGAAGGGGGGGGGAGTGGGGTGTTTTCTGAGCCCAGGACGCCAAAGGTGTAGTCCCAGGGGGGCGGAGACCTTCTCCCCATTCTGGCGGTGGGTTCTGACGCCAGGCAAGGTAGGAACCCTATTTGGAGAGGGAATTTAAAACAGGGTATTGATGTGGGCGGGTCCAAACTGCCTCCGGGTACACTCAGAAAACTCGTTCCAAGGTAGGCTTTCGCCGGATAGTCCCTACAAAACAGAAGCTCCCTGAGCGCACGCACGCGGCGCACGAGGGCGGGGCGAGGAGACCCGCACCCCGCTGCAGAAGGTCGGCGGGTCTCCGCCCGGCGTAGGGAGGCCGCCGCCGGGCAACCCTTGAACCAGCAGAGGGCGATGTGGAGGCGCGGCGATCAGGCTGCTCCCCACCGGGGGTTAGAAGTGAGTTTTGGGTCCCCGCAGGGGTCTAAGGAGAGGCCTGCGGGAACTGTGACTTGTCTACTAAGGGCAAAGCCCGGCGCATGAGACTATAGGACCTTTTCCTTTCCGATCCCCACAGAACCCCTCTGGACCTCTGTGACCGACCACTGCAGAGGGCACTGGCCTGGGAAGGGGCAGCCGGAGCTCCGGATTAGACCATCGTTTATTGAGGGTCCTGCTGTGTGCTAGGCACGTGCTAAGTGCTTCCACAAACAGTATTTCCAGGCAAGAGAAGTGCCACTCTGACAGAAGAATTATGCAGACGGCGCTCACCAGTGCCCACTCCACTTTCCTCTCTGGTTGGTGGCTGTTCTCCCCAGCCTTCTCTCAGCCCTCCCTGTTCACTCCACCTTCCGTCTGGGACCTTCTCTTTAGGGATTTCCAGACTTGGTAGAGCTACTGCCCTTGGTTTCTGGCTGTGGAGTTCTCAGGAAGAGTTTGCCCTGAGATAAAATCCTTCAGGGGGGTTTCTGGGCTGGGTGGGTTCCAGTGAGCAGGGGAGTGAACCTGCTGGGAAGCAAGCCCTGCCCGGATGATGGGAACCCACTGGTCCATGTAGCTTGCTGTTTTTACCCAGTTTCACTTCCTGGTTCTCCTCTGGGCCTTGCGCAACGCTGGGAGATTGGCCTGGGAAAGCGCCACAGTGATGGTGGAAGAAGGCAGCAGGCAGGGTTGTGCTGGGTCACTGACGGCAGGAGAGGGGGAGGGGTATGTTTCTTCATGGCGGTGTAGGCCTGGACTGACATAGAACCCAGGGTCCCTCTGCACCCTGACCTGAGGTCTTCCCAAGCTTGGGGCCATCTTTGTTCCTAGCCTGAGCCCCACTCCTCTCATATCCTCTCAGGCTCTACCTCCAACTCACCTCCCTCCAGGGCTCAGGCTACCCTCCTCAGTGTGGGGACACACACCCTGGACATCTCCAAAAGGCGGACCTTTCTCTAGAGCCACCAAGTTATCCTGAGACACACCCTCTCTGGGACTTGGCCAAGGGCGGGCCTGGACTAGGCGCCAGTGAGGAGCAGGAACCTGGGTGCTAGAAGCTTCTTGGCCAGAGCCAAATTTCTTCCCAGCCTTGGAGGCCCTGGAAGAAGTTGCCTCTCAGCCCTGGGGCAGAAAAGGCTAGGCCACAGGGGAGGGGCTGGCTTGCTGTCCAGAAGGCTGTCTGAGCACAAGGGGGCCCACTGAGTTCAGGCAAGGAATGGAGCTTGTAGAATTAGACCAGGAGGCGTTTCGGACACTCCTGGACTCAGATAATTACAAATCCCAGATATTCTCAAATCCCTATCTTGAGGCAAATTGCCAGGAGCTGGAGCATAGGGGATTGATAGGATTGATGAACTTTGGTCTAACACAAGCTGAAATTTTGAAGAAAATTAGAGCTGAAAGGACCTTAAAGGACATCAGGATCAAATCTTTCGCTACGTAGATAAAGAAACAAAGGTCCTGAGAAGTGAAGGCTGCACTCATGTCACACAGAGCAAGAAGCCAGGACCAGAAGCCGGGTCTCCTGATGCCCCGCAGAACCTTTCTCCAGCCATGCTTGGCCTCCACATCCTCCCAGTCATCTGACCTGCCACCTCTCCACTGGCCCATGACCCTGCCACACCCTCAGCAGGCCCTCGTGGGTTTTCATGTCCTCAAAAGTCAGCTAGGCCTGGGGCCAGGGACTCCAGGATCAGGCCCCAGCTCTCACAGGGCAGCTGGCATTCAGCTAGGCGGGGTCTTACTGGGGAGACAAGGAGGCCTGGGGCGTCAGAGAGCTGAGAAGCAAATCCACGGGAAGAAACCAATGGGCCCTGGGTGTCTTGGGCTTGTGCCAGAGGCTGAGTCCTGGCAGGGCAGGGTGTCTGCTGAAGGCTGGACTAGGGCCCTGTGCCACCCTAGCAGCTCCGGTGGGGCAGTGGGGTTGACCAAGGGCAGGGGATAAAGTGCAGGCCTGGGACTGGGATTCCCTGGCTTGGCACATTGGCTCTGGGGCCTCTTTTGCATCCTGTCTCGCGGGTGCTAGGGGGTGCACCCTGCTGACGTGGGGGGTGGGGAGAGAGCCAGGCGTCAGGGCGCCTGCTGCTTTGAGCAGGCCAGACGGCGGGGGATCGGGTTTCAGCCCAGCTGTATTTTTGGCTGGATTGGGGGGGGGGGCGCCAAGCCGGTTGTGCGCAGCTGCCCCATAGAGGGGCACCCCCGCCCTAGCACACATACTCACACCACCTCTACCAGAGCCCGCCATCCACCCACCCCTGCAGGCGCCGCAGCTAGTGAATCACTTTGGGTTTCTCCGGGCTGTTGCTGAGTTTCTGCAGTGTCTTCTTGATCCGCAGCGCGGTGAGGCGGGCCGAGGGGTTGGGGTACCAGCATTCCCGCATCATCTGAGCCAGGCCTGAGAGGACCTGGGGGTCGGGAGAGGCAGAGGCAGGGGACATGGTCAGGGAAGATGCAAAGGAGCAGGTGAGAAGGATGGCCCCGTGGTGAGGAGACACCAGCAGGGAAGAAAAGGACAGGAAGGGGGTGGTGAGCATGTTGAAAAGGAGGGTGAGAGGAGAGACAGAAGTGGACACGGGGAGAAGAGAGCGAACGGGGCAAGGGTGAGAAGAGAAAGATACAAAATGAGAGGGGAAGGGAGTGGAGTGAGAAGGGAGATAGAGGAGGCAGGTGGGACAGGAAGAAAGAGGTAACTCAGCTCATCGGAGCACCCAGGCGCCCCATGGTGAGCAGTGTCTGTGGAACACCTTGCCCCTACCCCCCACCTCCACCAAGGTCCACACGAAAGGGGACCTCTCCAAGTTCCCGTATCCCCTTCTGTAGCCTGAGACCCAGCCCTTCCACCAACCACAGCTGGGCCCAGTAGACTGTGGGGAAGGATGGGTGGTGAGCAGTGTGCTAAAGCTGCATGTGTCCAGGGAGGGACTCCTCCCAGAACTCGGTTGTCCCGGGCTGAGCCAGCCCCACCTCCGCCCAAGACCTTGAGCTGGTTCCTGACAGTGACAATATGTGTGTATGCATCTACGTAGCTTTTTGTGGATAAGTGTGCCCACAAATGTATGGGTGCCTATGTATACATACATGTATATGTATGTGCACATTTATTCATTCAATAAATTGTGCCAGGCCCTGTGATAAGTTCTAGGGGTGTAATGGTGAGCAAAAGAGATGTGCTCTCTGTTCTCACGAGACTGACGTTCTGGCATACGTGTGCATGTGTATATATCTGTGTGTGTATGTTTATTTAGAAGCATATGCATGCCAGTATGTGTTTATGTGTGTGTGTGTGTGTGTGTGTATTACAGTATGTGGAGTATTTTGAGAGAAACCAAAACCAAACTAACAATAACAAACTCCACAGCAGGAAATGCAGCAGAGCACCTCTAACTTTTCAGGCAACGTGAAAGGTTCTGAAAATCCCATACTGAATGACTAGAGAGTCCCTGGAGGCCCATGGGCCAGGGATGTCTGTAAGGAAGGGGTGGGGGGATAGAGGAGGTACCAAGGAGGTGCCCTCCACTAGGAGGCCTCAGACACAAGACCCTGGGCCCAGAGATCCCAGCCGTGAGCCACCACCCCACACCATCCCAGCCCAGCTGTGGCCTCACCGGGTCTGCAGCCAGCCGGTTGGGAATGGTGGGGGTCTGCTGGTCAACACATACCACCTTCTTCATGTCCTCAAAGCTGGGGTCATTGGGTACCGCGTCATAGAAGGGTGGTCTGTAGTCCTCCACGATGCCTGAGATGGAAGGGGGACAGGACACTCACTTGGGACCTTCAGAAGGCCCAATACCACCTAGAAGAGAGCCTCACCCACACACTGTTCCAGAGGCCAGGAAACCAATCACCTGCCCATGCCACCCTGAGCCCTGGGAACCTGTGCTTGTGGCAGGCAGTCCTGAGAGGTACACCATAAGTTAATAAATAATTATACATGTGAATAATAGTCATTACTGCCATTTATTTTGCACCTACTAGGTGCCAGGCATTGTGCTAAACCCTTCACATGCATTATCCTGTTCATCTTCACGCCCCCATTTTACCAGTGAAGAAGCTGATGCTCTGAGAAGCTGAACAATTTGCCCAGATAGCTCGTAATAACAGAGTCAAGACCTAACCCCATCTCATTTATCTCCTAGGCCAGATCTTGTTCCAGTCTTTCTCCAGTGGTCTCCCACCCAGGGCCTGGTACTGTTCCCAGGCCCCAACTCCCACGGATGCCCAGGAATAATAAATAATGCCTAATGTTTACTGGGCAATTACTACATACCAGGCTCTGTCCTAAGTGCTTTGCATTAAATTCTCTCACAACAACCCTATGAAATAAGTAATGCTATTAGCTCCTCTTCTTAAGCAAAGAAATTAAAGCCAGAGAGTTTAAGAAACTTGTCTAAAATCATACAGGTAGTTGGTGACAGAACAGAGATTTAAGCCCAGAAAATCTTACACCAAAACCCGTGCTCCTAGAAAAAATAAAAAACAAAAAAATTTTAAAAAGCGAAAACAAAAACAAGAAAATAAAAAAATAAGAAAAGAAAAAGAAAAAAGAAATTAAAAAAAAATTTTTTTTTAAAAAAGGGAAAACAAAAATAAGAACAACAAAAAAACGTGTTCCTGACCTCCAAACTACACGTAAAGGAGGTTAGTTGGTTAATTGCTGGGTGAGGATGTGGTACAAGGTGAAGAATGGGGAGAAAACACCTCTCCTAAAAGAAAGGGCTTTTTATCCAGGTCCAAATAACATCTACGCACTGTCCTGAATGACACCAGTCCCCCACTGACACCCCTCCACCTGCAGCACCCGCCTCCCTGTGTTATCCCAAGTGCACCGTCCTTTGCAGGGGTTTTCTGGAAATGGTTCCCGAGATAGCTCAGGCGGAAGAGGCCAGACCAGAGAAAGCACCCCATGCCCGGTCCTGCTTCCCTGCCTGGGGGCCATGGCCACACAGGCCGCAACCTCAGCAGAGCCTGCACCAGCTGCTCTCACCATGGCGGGCTTCCAGGCCGGCCCCTGTGCCGCTCGCGCCCTAATCAGCGCTGCACAGAGGCCTGAGCGTGTCTAATGGGCCTCTAATCAGTGCCGGGGCTGACACCAGATTACAGTGTTTATAATGCACTGCGAATCTGTGTGGGGCTGACAGAGCTTCACCCCTCCGCCCCAGCGGCCTGCAGTCAGCCTTCCCCTCAGACCCGGCTGCTCCAGCCTTCCTTTCCTGCCTTCTTTCAGGTGCCCCCTTCTCCAGCCTCCCCGGGGCAGACCCTGAGAGTTCTTGCCTGAAGGGGCAGGAATCTGAGCCCCTTGCCTCGGACTCCGCTGTCAGATGGTGACCACTTGGGGGCAAATGAAGCCCTCATGGCATGGGCTGGCTCCTGGTAGATGCTCAGGAAATGGGGTCCCCAAGGAGCAGAGCCCCGATCATACCCTGAAGATCATCCCCAACATCTCAGGACTCCTGGCAGCCCCTCACCATGGACAGCTTCTGCACAGGCTGATAGCCCTTCCCACCCAGTCCAAACTACCACCCATCATCCTTCTAAACCAGGACTGACCCCTGCAGGGGGCCAGGAAGAATGAGATCCTGCCATCCTGCTCCCAGCCCCTCCAAATCTGAGTCCCTGTGGCAAACCACAGTCACAACGAGGCAGCAATTAATAGGCAGAGCAGATGCTATTGTATCCTGCATTTTTTTGTGGATGAGAGAACCAAGGAGCAGAGAGGTTTAAGTGAGCATAGTGATAGGGTCAGATTGGCGCAGAGTCACATTGGTTTCAGGCTCCAGTGCTGACTAGCCAGCTGTAATTCTATGCCTCAGTCTCCACATCTGTAAAATGGGGATAATACTATGTCAAGCACTTGTTCTATTACAGCGATAATAGCCATGAATGTTCACTGAGCTCCGAGGGGCTTCAGTTACTGTTCTAAATTCTTTATTTGTATTATCTCATTTAAACCTCCTGACTCTAGAAGCTATTTTTATTCTCATTTTACAGTTGAGGAAACTGAGGCACAGAGAGGTGAAGTAATCTGCCCACGGTCACTGGCAAAATCAGGAATTGAACCCAGTCTGATTCTGAGCCATGCACTTAACCACTAAGTGATACCACCACCCACCAATTCATGAGTCTTTAATAAGATAATACCTGTAGAGTATATAGCATGGCATCTGGCACATATTTAAGCTCAAAAATGTTAGCTGCTATTAATATTTCTGTTGTTATCCCATACCCAAGATTCCACAGCTAGAATCACAGACTTGCAGACTCACATGAACCTTAAAAGGCCACTCAGCTGAACCAGTTGGTGAGGGGCAGTGGAGGGAGGCCAGGAGGTCTGGCCACAAGCCCCCCAGGCCACTGGCCCCGGCCCTGGTGGGAAGCCCCCATCTCCTGCCTGCTTGCCCACCTGCCTCATTCCCCTTCCCCAGCCCTGCGCAGGGTGAGCCCTCACCATTGACAATGGTCCGGCGGGCGATCTCCCATAGCACCAGGCCGAAGGCCCAGATGTCAGTCCACTTGTAGGACTCGAAGCAGTCGGTGCGGATCTGCTCGTCCAGCACCTCAGGCGCCATGTACCGTTTGGTGCCCACTCGCGGGTTGTTGCCAATGTCCAAGTAGTCACTACCCTGGGAGTGCATCACAGCCAGGCCTGCGGGTACAAGCCTGTCAGTCCTGCCACTCACCCGAGTCTGCAGACAGAGTGCCCCTCCCTGGGGCTGGGGTCCCAGGGGCAAGGAGGGGATGGCGAGAGACAGTGGACAGAGGGAGCAGGCAAACGGAAACCTGCCCTGTGACTTCCACGAGGGGAACAAGGGCCTCAGTGACCCTTTGCTTGTGCAGCGCCTTCTACCCTCCCAAGAACCCCTGGAGATGTGAGTAGGCAAGGCAGATACGATAATGCCCATTTCACAGAGCAGAATCCCCAGTCAGCGACGCTGGAGGAGAACCCAGGTTCCTGGCTCCCTGCCCTTTTCGCCCAACTGCCTGGAGCCAGGGTGAGGTGGTGGAAGGCGTCTGGGCTTGAAAAGAGTGTTGAGGCAACTTGCGGGGCTCCTGAGACAACACACAACTCTATCAAAGTTTAAAGCGCCCTGAAATCGGTACCAGCGTCGCCGCCACGCTCCCAAACCACTGCAGAAACCCGGTGAAGACGGAGAGCGAGCGAACCCCGCCCACCGGCGAAGGGCCCGCCCACCGGCGAAGGGCCGGCGTAGAACCTCTCCCTACCCCGCCCGGCTCACCTAGGTCCGCGATGCAGCACTGCAGGTTGTTCTTGACCAGCACATTGCGGCTCTTGAGGTCGCGGTGGGCGATGGCCGGTTTGCCTTGCGTGCCGAAGATCTCCACGTGCAGGTGCGCCAGGCCGCAAGCCGCGGACACAGCTAGCCTCAGGGCCAATTGGGGCTCCAGCGTCTGCCTCTGCAGAAAGTCGTAGAGCGAGCCATGCTCGTGGTAGTGCGTGATAAGCCACAGCTGCGTGCTCGAGTTGCGGGAGGTCATGTCCGAGGCGATGAAGCCTGTGGGCAGAAGGGTCAGGTGGTTCAGCCAAGAGGCTGGGGAAGAGGGGGGTGCTGGACTGGTCGGGGTCAGGGCCGTGGGCGATTGGGTAGACTGGGTCAGGGCAAGGGGAGAGGGCTGGGTGGAGGTTGTCCTCGCTTAGGGCAGAGACAAAGCTGGAGTCAGGTTGGGGTCAAGGTAGGCTGGGGGTTCTCTAGGGTTAAGCCAATGTCCAGAGGTCTGTGGGCGCCAGGCCTGGCCCAGAGCTCCTGCTTGCCTAGGATGTTGTCGTGTCTGAGCAACACAGTGTTGTAGATCTCTGTCTCCCGGAACCAGGACTGTTCATCCCTCGAGGAGAAGATCTTGATGGCCACGCTCTCACCGTGCCACAGGCCCCGCCACACCTCACCATAGCGGCCCTTTCCTGTTTCGATGGCCGGAGGGGAGGGGGAGGGCCACAAGCTGGACATACAGAACCCCCCCCCCCGGCTCCGAAGAGCCCCCATCTTGTGCTGCCCCCTCAGACACTTAAGTTTAAACTTAACCCAGACCCAAACCTAGTGGGTGCCCCACCCACACCTGCTTCTTGTTCCACCCCTGCTCCCTGCGGGAGGACCTAGCCCTGGACCATCTCTAACCCACTCCCCACCCAGTGGAATTCCCACTTTGCCCTAGGCCTGGCTCTGCCTGTGACTCCAGAGGCCAGAGCTCCCCCAACCCCCCAGGCCCACCCACTGCTCACCCACGCACTCCACCAGGGCCACCTGCCGTGCCACTGTCCTCTGCACCAGGAAGGGGAGCCCCGAGCCACTGCCTGTGGTGCAGTCACTATCCAGCAGGTCCTGGGGGTACCAAGAGGCTGTTGAGAGGCTGCCCAGCCAACCCCGGGTCCCTTCTGAGGCCTGAATCTGGGTCCCACTGCTGAGTCTCTGCATGCTTCCCATGCACCCAGCTCCCACCCACTTTGACTCTGGGGCTCCTGTCTCTTACCCCGCCTCCACCCTGTGTCCCAGGCTCCCCCAGGCCCATACCCCCAGCATGCTGTCCCCCTGCTCGGATGCCTTCAGGATGAGGCTGGACTCGCCCAGCTCGCTGTGCAGGCCCCGCTGCTTCTCCTGCCTCCGCCGGACATGCCACAGGCCCAGGGCACCCAGGGCCACCAGGGCCAGCAAGGCCAGCACAGGGCCCAGGACCAAAGGCAGCTGGCCATCTACTCCCGGCTGCTCCGGAGGGGTTTGGGTGGCTGGGGGAAGGGGACACTGAGACCCAGGTTCCAGCCAGGCCAGTTCCCCCCACCTTGCTGCTCTGCCAGTCAGATCCCAGGGTCCTGCCTCCCCCACCCTTCTGGCCAGAGCAGGAGAGGAAAGCAGGGCAAGAAGATGGGAAGGTGTTACCGGGGCAGCCTGACGTACCCTGCAGCACCAGGGACACGTTGTGGTTGCAGAACGGGCTGTAGCAGCAGTAGTGGTTGACAAACTCGGTGGGGCGCCCCCTGCAGACCTCCTCGTTCAGGCTCCCGCAGCCCCGATGTTCCTGGAGCCTGCCCTCCTCCCGCACCAGCACCACAGTGCACCAGGCCCCCTGGCAGGTAGGTCCCCTGCAATGCGGGTTCTCACACGTGCAGGTCAGCAGCGGGCCCCAAGAGGGCTTCATGGGGTCTCCTGGGAGATATGCCAGCAGCTTAGCAGCTCTGGGCCCCCCTCTGCCAGGCTGAGCCCAGCACCCTATCTGTCCCACTGTTCCCTCTTTTCTGACCTCTCAAACGAACTCCTTGAGGACTTGGTCCCTTAGTGCCACCCTCAGATTAGCCTTCCCTCTAGAGCCTCACCCCCAACCAGGGGCATCTGAGACTCAGAACAAGGGCTCTGCCTCTCCCTAATCCTGTCTCTCTTACTCTGCCCAGCCCTGTCCCTTGGGCTCTCCCAGGCATTCCCTGCCAACACCCCCATTCTCTCCACCTCCATATAGGCTCCCACCCTGGAGTCTGACAGAGCATCAACCTGCAGATTTGGACTGAGAGCCAAGGAGGGCTCAGGGTAGCTGGGAGCTGAATCTGAGCCTCTCTGTTTCCCACCCACCAGCCAAGCTACTATATCCACCTTCTTCCTAGTACCTCAAATTCAGTCCCCGTGGGAGCTGAGCTGAGCCCTGGTAGCCCTTTCTCCATCCAGGCCCCTGTTCTCTAACTGCTCCCCTAATACTCACCCTGGGTCAGCCTCAAGGCCATCAGCAACATCAGAAGGCTCCTCCTGGGGAGGCCCAAGGCCATGGTCCCTGAAGAGAGGAGTGAGAAAGGGGGTGCTGTAAGATCTGTGAAATTCAGCATTTTTAGCCACCAATCCTGGGTCCCTCCCACCCAGAGGAAATCACGGGGAGTTTTTGGGAGGGGGTGGGGCAGGGACGCCTCCTCTCCACTCCCTGCGCCTGGCCTGTAAGGGAAGTCCTAGTTCACTTCCCCATGGAAACCATCCTGTTAGGGGTAAAGGGCGGGGAGCCGTGTTTAAGTGCCTCCGAGCTTGGGGGAGCCGCAGCTCTGCAGCCCTGCTGCTGAGCCCAGACTGGGGCCAGGCCAGGAAGGCTGCAGGCCAGGGATCTGGGCACCACGGGGCTGGGGTGGATGATGTGTCTCGGGCAGCACCCCCACCCACCCGTCTGTCCCCTGCATCTTGCCCACCCCCTCCCAGCCTCCACCCCTGGCCACCCCCTTCCCAGTGCCCACCCCCCCAGCCCTGGCTGCCTCAAACATAAACAGGCTCCTGTCTTCACTTCCTGCCATTCAGGGTCCTGCTGAGCCGGGAACAGGAATCAAGATTGTTTAGATTGGGATCTGGATAGAACACACAGGAGTCACGCAAGGCAGGGAGTCAGGGCATATTGTCAGGGCAGGCCCGGGTGGCTGTAGGGTCTGGAGGAGCCACCTGGGGCTGGGACACTCCCCATGACAGAATCCTAGGATACCTTGTGAATCATAAAATCCAGCTCTTTATTTTAGAGAAGAAGGGATGAAACTCAGACTGAGAGAAGACTTGTCCAAGGTCGTACAGAACCCAGTGGTGGGACCAGGAGAACAAGCTGGGTGTCCAGACCCCCAGTCCCTGCGCTTTCCGCTCTGTCTCCCAGTGCAGTGGAGGCAGCCCGTGTCTCTGAGCCCTCAAACATATTCAGTTATGGGACAGTGCCACTCCTGCCAGGTGTAAAGGAAGCAACCTGCAACCTCACCAAGGGATAAGATGTCCTGTCTGAGCCAATCCCTGGCCCCCTTCTCTCTCCTTGATGACCTGGGAATGGGTGGGGGTAGAGCTGATGATGTGGGAGCAGAAGCAAAACACACTTAGACAGTGAACATTTGACCTTCCATG
>JAQZBX010074210.1:0-14791 GCA_029593785.1 Cabassous unicinctus
CCAAAGCCCCCATAAACAAAGCAAAAAAATAAGCAAATAAATGTAAGTAAATAAAATGAAAATAATAATAAATAAAAATAAAATACATAAACAAAAATAAAAGTAAAAATAAAACATTTTTAAAAAGTAAAATAAAATTTTTTTGAATATGACTTTCACCACTGCAAGATCTGTTATCTTTTATATATAGTGACAATTTCTTCTGTAGTTTCCCTCAGTGTCTTATTTTTTTCACTGTATCTTCAAAGAAGCTTTAGGTTACAGAAAAGTCATATAGAAAATATAGGGGGTTTCCATATTCCCAACATCCTCCTCCATCCCAATCTCCCCTATTAATAACATTGCACATGTGTATGGTACATTTGTTACAATTGATGTGCAAATATTGAAGCATTGCTACTAACCATTGTCAATGTTTGACATTAAGCTTCACATTCTGCATTGTACAGTTTAATAGGTTTTGACAAAATTTTAAATAGTCTATATCTGTCATTGCAAGATCATGCAGAACATTTCCAATGCCCTAAAATTGTCCCATGTTCCATGTATTCTATTCTTCCCTTCCCCTTTCCTCGGAACCTATGGTAACCACTAAGTTTCAATTTTTGAAGAATGAGGTTCATAGTTACATGTAATAATATTGAGGGCTTGACTTTTTGGTCTTTTTTCTTTTATTAGGCATTGCCTATGTTCTCGAGAGATTCTTGTCTCTCTGAACGCATAGCTGGGATCCCCAGGATGAGAGTTTAACATTTTCTTGTTTATTGTGTAGGTATTCACCCACTGAAATAACATAGTATGACAAGGTGAATACTTTCATATTCCACAGAAGCGTGCCCCAAGTGTGCCCTATCCCACATATTCCCCCAATCCCAACTAACTGCACCAGTTTTCCTCTCTTGCCATATTTTTCAGAAGAACATTCCTACCACTGTAGCTTTAACCAGATACCTATTAATCCCAGAGTCCACCTGCTCCTTCCTCCAGCCCTACCCCCAGTTCCATGGATAGTCTAATCCAACCCTCCACCCTACTCACCCTCATAGTCCAACACCATCGAACCCAATCACATCACTGCACCATCAACCCCATCCACTGTCCAACTACCCCCTTCACATTATCATACTTATTACAAAGTAATTGCATGTTTCCTTCAGTTAATGAAAAAAAAGCTTATTACTCTAATTCAACTCTTGAATTAATTACAGTTTCTAAAAAAAAAAACATATCATATGGCATGTATTTCCCATGAAATCATAATTCTATATAATAACATAATAGTAATATTGCACTCTGCATAGAATTATTACCCTAAAGCTTTATTTGCCTTTTTAATAGAAATATATATCTAATTTAATAAATACATATCTTAAAGTCAACAATTTCAATGTGTTTTCCATGAAGCATTTTGAATCATATAGAAAATAAATGTTTTCAATTTAAGTATAATTTTCCAAAATATAATTTATGTTAAATTCATTTGAATTTATGTGGTTTGTTTGCAGAAATAAACATAGACAACAAAACAACAGAATAAAAGACACAAATTCCTTATACTGGAACACTCATATAAGACAGAGATAATGTAAAGTAGTACAGTAACAATAATATGTATTTTTCAATAAATGGTGCTTGGACAACTGTGAAAATGTATTGGAAAAAAAGAAATTTCACTTACATTAAAGGAGTAGCATCTATCCATGTTTCAAATAGATAACAGATTATGGCGAAGAATCATCCATTTCTTGAAGCCATATTTGTCCATTCTTTTCCCATTTATACTGTCTAAATCAGCTAGATGGGATATCTTTGTATCAATGGGGTACTGGAGGACTAATTTCTTATATTTTTTAAGGTTCCATTAGGATTTTTTTTTAAATTATTTTATTTTATTTTTTGGGTGGGGCTTGCTGCTCTTCAATGGGGGGCACAGGCTGAGCACTTCCGTGGAGGTCGCTCTGAGGAAGGAGGTCTCGGCGTCCAGTGCCGCTACTACATGGCTTTCACCAGGGCCTCATTGGCCTGGATGCGAATGTGGATCTCCACCCGCTCAGCCTCAGCCGCCGCCCCTGGCACCTCCGACTGCGCCTTGTCCAAGTGCTCCTTGGCCACCCCCAGGTCCCACATGTCCAGCGTCACTGCCTCTTGGGCCAGTAACTGCACAGGAGAATCGGGATTCACCGCGAGGGAGCCGCTGCTGACAAAGCCCTGGGAGGCGGTGCAGCCCTGGGCATGGACAATGCCAGCCCTTGCTGCAGGACCTGCAGTGTGGGCACGTGGGCGGCCAGGGTGCCCAAGGCCCCCGTCTGAGTGGGCAGCACTATCTATCAGACGTTAGCAGAGTTGAAGACCACCTGCGTGGGTGAGGCCAAGGTAAACGACCTCTGTCAGGGGCAGGCAGCAGGGTCCGGGGCAGCTGGGGCCTCGGGGTAGGCGCGTGCCTGGCACAGGAGGCAGCCCAAGGCCAGGCGGTGGAGCAACGCGGCAGGTAGCACAGTGGCGGCGGGCTGCATTAGTTTTATTTCTGTAAGATTTAAATCATACCTCACAAATCATATTTTGTCACAATTGGAGTTGGAAGCAGAGGAATTAAGTTAACTATTTTCTGAAACATGGGCACATAGAAAGAAGGGAACGATGACTTAGAAAAGATTATTCATTTAAAAAGTCAGAAAAATCCCTATATAAAAGCTAAATAATTAATCATTAAGTTTGATTCTAATTCATATAGGATTTTATTACAATTAGCTGGTATTAAGTTGGTCCTTGAGTCCTTGAATCTCCCCAAAACGTTTCCAATCCTTTGCTGACAGCTAAGGAGATAAACTACAACATTGCACATTATATGTTAGAACAATTTTTAGAAAAGTTTAGTAGAACTATGGAAGAACACAAGGGCAGCAATTAGCAGCCAACATTCTCAGACTTCCTCATTACTGAAAGCATATACACTTTTAGTCTTGAAAAATCAGTCCATTTTATAAAATGAAGCTTTTAGATTGAGAAGCCTCCAACACATAATGAAATACTTGCCAGCTACAATCACACAGCATTAAAAAAAAATGCCTCCCTACACAAAGAGCTCCTGCGTACAGACAATATAAATAAATTTCAATTAGTTTATTCAAGATTTTGAAGAGACATCTCAAGATTGCACAGCATTGGAAGAAATCAAGATTTTGAATAATAAGAGAAACATTTTAACTAACTCTAAATATAATGAGAAAACTAAGTGTACAAAGGGATATTTTATAACTCCTAGTTAATACACTCAAAGAGATAAAGGCTGGTTGTAAATCTGTATTTTCCCATGAGAAAAAAAATCTAATACTAAAAAGAGCTAAGGGAAATTGTATAAGATGTACATATTTTCAAGCCTTAAAATCACTGAAAATATTTTAAGTGATTTGTAGAATATTTTCATAATATAGAAATAAAATTAAAATTGAAAATATGCAGGAATATGTTTTCCTAATGCTGAGATAGAAATAAAATTGGTGATTAGAATTTTAAAAAACCTAGTAAAAATTCATCAGGAAATAACATAAGTTTAAAGTCAGATTTCAGTGCTATAACCTATTATTTTCCTCATTCTGCAGTTGTGTCTCTGTTCTATTTGCTTTATTACCCCGTTAAGATACTATATGGAACTGAATTCAAAAAAAGCAATTAAATCATGTTTTTCTAAGCCCACACACTCATCTCTTCAAGTTTGACAGTATCCAGTACTTTGAAATCCTCTCAAAGGCCTAACTAAACATTGGTACAAAAAAATATTGATGCCAAAGATGTTGTCTTCTCCATATGATGTCATTCTTGTTTTTTGCTCAAAATAATCCCAACCATTTCCCAAAGTGTTTGAACAATGTGGGAATTATTTTTAAGAAGGTTACATGAATTATTCACTTATAGTATTAAATATATACTTCTAAGGAATAGAAATATTACTACCACATGTGTGCATAATGCAAAATACACAAACAACAAAACAGTAGATATTTACACCAAGAAATGCAAACTTGAGAACACATGTCAAATATAAATTAAACTTCTCTCAGATTTTTATTTAAAAAATTTAAAAATCCAAAATCCTTGCAATGGAACTCAACATCTATTGAAGTTTCTGCCTAGAGTAGTGCCCATCTCCCTGTATTACAGATTTTAGATGATGGGGTTTATGAACGGGGACATCATGAAGTAGAACATGACTGAGAGGAGATTTTTAAGAGATGCATTATTTGCAATCAGAACAAAAACCTCAACCAAAAGAGACATTACAAACAAAATGAAAATTGCCAGCTGAGGGTTATGACTGGTTAAAATTTTTTTAGGTGCTTCCACAGAACACACCCAAAGTACCACTGAAAATATATTAATATATGATATAAACATAAAGGCAGTATATATTAACTCAATGCAATCATATGTGGTTTGGGAACTGTAACTGAAATTCAAAGATCAGAGGGATAAATTGGATAGTAAGAAGGACATTGGAGAGTGTAGCTGTGGATCAGTTACAATGACAATAACAGGAGATTTCTAGTGAGGGCCCCCAGATAAAGCACTAATAACAGTAAACCTCTCAAAACTTGAACCTACCGAGAATTTGAGATATCCATGTGGAGGATTTCCATGAAGATGGTGAGGTATTCTAGGTTTTATGATATCCTGCAGTCAAATGAAATGAAATGATAACTGGCTGCTAACAACCAGTGTGAGACATTGCACAACACTAACAAATAAAAAGTGACTATTGGTATCAATATATGGCTTCAAAGAAGAATTTCTATAGAAGAAATGCACAAAAGTGAAAATTCTGATGTTAATGAATGCACATATTTCTCTTTTCATTTTCTTTCCTAACTCTGATGATATATATTAATTTCAGTAAACATAGGATAAGAGAATCTAAGCACATGAATGAATTTTAAATGAAATACAGACACAATAATCTTTCAGTTATTATACTTACACTGTTTCTCTAAATATTTATTCAAACTCTGCCTGGACATACCCAGCAATTGTTTTCTTATTTCCTTCAGTATCAAATAGCTGTCACAGGCATGCTCTGTAAGTGATCCTCATTATCAGCATATTTGTTTGAACAATCTAATTATTGCTGACTCACTTTTGGACCATGGAACAAGAATGACTTCTGATGTCTTCCCTTGTTGGCCAGCAGAATAGAATCTGTTTCTGTACAAAGTTCATAAATGGTTATGAATGTCTTCTCAGAAAGATTTTAATCCTACTGAAACCAGACAAATTATGCCTCTCCAGTCCTCCACTTCAGCTGTTCTATAAGATATTAATGTGGGCCCTTTCTTTCCTCTTTTGTCCCATAGTCTGTAAAATGTGTTAATTGATTCAGAATCAAATGGATTCCCATTTCCTTTGCCTTTCAGTAACCAAAGTTCCCTTTCTGTCACTCTACTTCACCTTCTTCTTTGCACTCATTAATTAAGGAAAGCATCTCGCCTGATTGTCTCCGCCAAACATTAGCCTACATTCTGCTCTGCTTGTATTCCAATATTTAAAGAGCTAACAGTCTTTCCAGATATCTTAACTATGATCTATTTTAGATTTTGCTAAAATCTCTTCATTCAAAATAACTATTTAAATTGCAATTATTTTACTTGAGCTTGTCTTGAAGTATTCCAGTTATGAAGAAGTCCTCTTTCATTCTTATCATTTCAATTCTAAAACAAATTCACTTCGGGGGGTCTTATTTCAGTTTCATTTAATTTTCATATTTTGTCAACTATGAATTAGAGGTGTTATAACTGTAAAATATTTGTTTCAAATTTCAATATATAAATGCTAATATATTATGTATATAGAGTTTGTCTTAAATATTATAAAATGTTTGTTAATATTTTCTGTGAAAAATAATGAAGTGTTTATTTCCTTGCATTGGTTATATTCTAACGAATTTTTAGTGTCATTGTACAATATTTCATGCAAACTATTTTCTAGAATACTCTTTTCAAATCATGTTTTTTCTCATATCCTTGTTTTTATGGAGAAAATATTTTAAGCAGAGTGTTTTATTAAATATCATATCAATAGCCAGTGATAAAGTATGGACCTAAATGACAGCTATTGGAACATACCAGACTTCCTAATAATTTTTTTAATTTGCTTTAGCCAAACTATGCATTGATATTGATCCTTTGAAGTCTCCTGTGATGGTTAGGCTAATGTGTCAACTCGGCCAGGTAATTGTGTCCAGGTGTTTGCTCCAGCAAGCACTGGGCTAATTGTAATACAAGAGCATTTATGGACTTCAATCACCAGTGAGTTTTCTGCGTGGATGGCTGATTACATCTGCATCAATCAGGGAGATTACATCATCAATGGGTGACGCTTTTACCAATCAATTAAATGACTTTAAATGGGGAAGTGATTTCAACAATCAGTGAGAATTTCCCAGCTCGTTGATGGACAGGCAACTTCTCCCAGAAACTCATCAATGACCTTTTGTAGGACTTTCTTCAGAGCCACTGGTTTGCAGCCTGCCTGCAGAACCTGGACTTGTGCATCCCCACGGTCGTGTGAGAGACTCTTTTAAAATCTCATATTATTGACAGATATCTCCTGTTGATTCTGTTTCCTGAGAGAACCCTGACTAATGCAGCTTGGTACCAGAAGTGGTTCTTGAGGAACAGAGTCTTAAACATGGGATGTCTGAGGTGGTTCTGGGAGTTTTGCAATTGGCTCTCTACTCTAACTGGACTCAGGGGTACTAATGACTCCTTTTCCAATAATGAGATTGCTAACAGTCAATGGCAAGAGCTGGCAACAGAGATATGAAAAGTAGCATCATTGGATTCCCCTAATCCCATGCTTATAAGAAGCAAGGATGTGGGTGAGTGTGTTTTCAACACCTTAACAGAATTTTGTGGAGTAAAAAATATAATGATGTTGGCTGGCTCCTCCTAGATACTCTGGATACAGTTACAAAAAAAGGACATGAGCTAAAGTCTTCAAAGTTGAAACATAAATGCCTCATGGAAGATATGAAAGTTTCTACATGTGCCTTGAAAGAAAATCTTGTCTCCTGTAGCCACAGACTTGAGATATCTGAGAATCAAACCCAGACTCTCATTGTACGAGTAGCAGAATTACAGAGGAATCTAAAATCTCAACCTCGCAGGGTTTCTGCAATTAAAGTGAAGGCATTGATTGGAAAGGAGTGGAATCTGGAGGATTGGTATGGAGACATATGGGATGATGATGATATTGGTGGGGACTTTGGAACCCTAAAGTCTGCCGAGACTACCAGATAAACCTGCGATGGCCTGCCCTGTGGAGACCACACTTTGTCAACCTTGTATCATCCAGCCTCCAGCCTGCCCCAGGGAGTCCAGACTTCCTTCAAGCCCTGAGGTGGGTACAAGCCAAATGGAAGCCTTCACTGCCCAGCCTCTTGCCTGCCCCAGGGAGTCTGGACCTCCTCCCACCCTGAGGCAGGTAATAGCCTAACTCCAGCATGCACTGCCAAGCCTCCACCTTGCCCCAGATATTCTGGACCTCCTCCCAGCCACATGGAGGAGGCTGCATTCACTGCCCAACTTCCAGTCTACCATGAGGAATCTGTCTTCCAACCCCTGCCTGAAGAGAATAATCCTGTCTCACCAGAAGAAAATGCAAAGGAATGCTCTCAAGTCAGTAGCCTGCAAGACATCTCTAATCCTTCTCCTTAGCCACACACCCCACCCCTCTTGTCTTCGAGGCCCATTACTAGATTAAAATCACAACAAGCCCCCAAAGGTGAAATACAAAGTGTGACCCATGAGGAAGTCTGCTATACTCTGAAAGAACTGCATGAGTTTTCCAACTTATATAGACAGAAATTAGGGGAATTTTTGTGGGAATGGATAATAAGGGTATGGGATAATGGTGGAAGGAATATAAAGTTGGATCAGGCTGGATTTGTTGTTATGGGCCCACTAAGCAGAAATTCTGGATTCAATGCTGTAGCTCTAGGGGTTAGAAAGGGCTCTAACAGTTTGTTTGGGTGGATGACTGAAGCATGGACCAAACTATACCCTAGCATTTCTGATGTAGAGATGCCTGATTTGCCCTGGTATACAGTAGATGAGGGGATTCAAAGCCTTAGATAGATTGGAATGCTAGAATGGATTTACCATTTGAGACCTCTCCACCCACCCAAGGAATGTCCAGAGGACACACCTTTAACGAGGACTGTGAGGAATAAATTTGTAAGACTAACTCCATCTTCTATGAAGAGCTCTGTGGTTGCTCTTCTCTGCAATCAAGATATTGCTGAAGGGAGGCTGTAATGGAATTGGAATCCTTAAATATTATGGGGATGATCGGATCTCGGCCTGGTAAACGTCAAGTATTGGCAGTTAATCGCCAAAGGCAAGGTGGGCGTGGCTACTGCAATGAAAGATTCAAAACAGCACACAGAATAGTCTGAGTCGCATGGAGTTATGGCATTGGCTAATAGATCATGGGGTACCCAGAAGTGAAATACATGGCAGTCTACTAAATTTCTTCTGGATCTGTATAAGCAGAAGAGTTCTAGGTCAAGTGAACCAAATCCTAACTCTAATTACAGATGCAGAAAATCATGGCCCCTTAATCAATTCCCAGACTTGAGACAGTTTACAGACCCAGAGCCCCTTGAATGAGGAGAAGGCCGTGTCCCTCACTCCCAAAAATGTATACAGTTAATGTTCCTCCCATCTTTCCCTAGGGAGACCTACGCCTTTTGCCAGAGTAACTGTGCATTGGGGAAAAGGAAATGATCAGACCTTTCAGGGATTATTAGACACTGGCTCAGAGGTAACGTTAATTCCAGGATACCCAAAACGTCACTGTGATCCACCAGTCAGACTAGGGGCTTATGGAGGTCAGGTGATTGATGGAGTTTTAGCTCAGGTCTGTCTCACAGTGGGTCCAGTGTGTCCCCGGACCCATTCTGTGGTTATTTTTGCAGTTCCAGAATGCATAATTGGAATAGACATACTCAGTAACTGGCAGAATCCCCACATTGGATCCCTGACTCATGGAGTAAGGGCTATTATTGTTGGAAAGGCCAAGTGGAAGCCTCTAGAACTGCCCCTGCCTAGCAAAATAGTAATTCAAAGGCAATACTGGATTCCTGGAGGTATTGCATATATTAGTGCCACCATCAAGGAGTTGAAGGATGCAGGGTTGGTGATTCCCACCACATCCCCTTTCAACTCTCCCATTTGGCCTGTGCAGAAAATAGATGGATCTTGGAGGTTGACAGTAGATTATCATAAACTTAACCAGGTTGTGACTCCCAATAGCAGCTGCTGTCCCAGATTTGGTATCCTTGCTTGAGCAAATCAACATTTCCCCTGGTACCTGGTATTCAGCTGTTGATCTGGCAAATGCTTTTTTCTCAATTGCCATTAGTAAGGACCACCAGAAACAGTTTGCTTTCAGTTGGCAAGGTCAGCAGTATACTTTCACTGTCCTGCCTCAGGGGTATAACAATTCTCCAGCCCTATGTCATAATATTGTCTGCAGGAAGGTTGATTGTCTCTCCCTCCCACGAGACATCACACTGGTCCATTATATTGATGATATCATGTTGATAGGACCTACTGAGCAAGAAGTAGCAAAGACTCTAGATTTATTGGTAAGGCATTTGTGTGAGAGAGGATGGGAGATAAATCCAACAAAAATACAGGGTCCTTCCATATCAGTGAAATTTCTAGGTGTCCAGTGGTGTGTGGGGCCTGTCAAGATATCCCTTCTAAAGTAAAGGATAAGCTGTTTCACCTGGCCCCTCCTATGACCAAAAAAGAGGAACAATGCTTAGTTGGCCTCTTTGGATTTTGGATACAACACATCCCTCATTTGGGTGTGTTACTCTGGCCCATTTACCAAGTGACCAGAAAAGCTGCTAGTTTGATTGGGGACTAGAACAAGAGGAAGCCCTGCAACAGGTCCAGGCCGCTGTGCAAGCTGCACTACCACTTGGACAATATGATCCAGCAGATCCAATGGTGCTGGAAGTTTCAGTGGCAAATAGAGATGCTGTCTGGAGCCTTTGGCAGGCCCCTATAGGTGAATCACAATGCAGACCCTTAGGATTTTGGAGCAAAGCCTTGCCATCCTCTGCAGATAACTACTTCCCTTTTGAGAAGCAGCTTTTGGTTTGCTACTGGGCCTTAGTAGAGACTGAACACTTAACCATGGGCCATTAATTTACCATGAGACCTGAGTTGCCTATCATGAGCTGGGTATTGTCTGACCCACCAAACCATAAAGTTGGGCATGCACAGCAGCACTCCATAATAAAGTGGAAGTGGTATATATGAGATAGGGCTCGAGGAGGTCCTGAAGGCACAAGTAAGTTACATGAGGAAGAAGACCAAATGCCCATGAACACTACCCTGCCTTGTTACCTTCTCTTTCCCAGCCCACAGCTTTGGCCTCTTGGGGAGTCCCTTACAATCAGTTGACTGAGGATGAGAAAACTCGGGCCTGGTTTACAGATGGTTCTGCACGAAATGCAGGTACCACCCAAAAGTGGATAGCTCCAGCACTGCAGCCCTTTTCTGGGACATCCTTGAAGGATAGCGGTGAGGGCAAATCCTCCCAGTGGGCAGAGCTTTGAGCAGTGCATCTAGTTGTTCATTTTGCTTGGAAGAAGAAATGACCAGAGGTGCGTTTGTACACTGATTCATGGACTGTTGCCAATGGTTTGGCTGGATGGCCAGGGACTTGGAAGGAACATGATTGGAAAATTGGTGACAAGGAGGTCTGGGGAAGAGTTATGAGGATAGATCTTTCTGAGTGGGCAAAAAGCATGAACATATTTGTGTCCCACATGAATGCTCACCAGAGGGTGACTTCAGCAGAGGAAGAGTTTAATAATCAAGTGGATAAGATTACCCGCTCTGTGGCTAATGCTCAGCCTCTTTCCCAGCCCCTCCTGTCATTTCCCAATGGGCTCATGAACAAAGTGGCCATGGAGGTAGGGATGGAGGTTATGCATGGGCTCAGCAACATGGACTTCCCCTCACCAAGGCTGACCTGGCTACAGCCACTGAAGAATGCCCAATCTGCCAGTAGCAGAGACCTATGCTCAGCCCTAGATATGGCACTATTCCTCGAGGTGACCAGCCTGCTTCCTGGTGGCAGGTGGACTACATTGGGCCAATTCCACCATGGAACGGGCAGCAATTTGCTTTAACTGGTTTAGCCACATACTCTGGCTATGGGTTTGCATTTCTGGCATGCAATGCTTCTTCCAAAACTACCATCCGTGGAATTACTGAATGTCTGATCTTCCGCCATGGGATTCCACACAGCATTGCTTCTGATCAAGGAACCAATTTCACAGCAAATGATGTGCGGGAATGGACACATGCCCATGGAATTCACTGGTCTTACCATGTTCCCCATCACCCTGAAGCAGCTGGAATTATAGAACGGTCGAATGGGCTTTTGAAGACACAATTACAGTGCCAACTAGGTGGAAATACCTTGCTGGGCTGGGGCAATGTTCTCCAGGAGGCTGTGTATGCTCTGAATCAGCACCGTCTGTATCGTGCTGTTTGTCCCATAGCCAGGATACCTGGGTCCAGGAATCAAGGGGTGGGAATGGGAATGGCACCACTCACTATTACCCCTAATGATCCACTGGGAAAATTTTTCTTCCTGTCGCTGCAACCTTAAGCTCTGCTGGTCTGTAGGTTTTAGTCCCAAAAGGAGGAGTGCAGCCACCAGGGAACAAAACAATAATTCCATTGAACTGGAAGTTAAGACTGCCACCTGGCCACTTTGGGCTCCTCTTACCTGGGAATCAACAGGAAAAGAAGGGAATAACTGTACTGGCTGGGGTAATTGATCCTGACTATCAAGGGGAAATAGGACTACATCTATATAATGGGGGTACAGAGGAGTTGCCTGGAATGCAGGAGATCCTCTAGGGTGTCTGCTAGTCCTGCCATGCCCTGTGATTAAATTCAATGGAAAATTGCAACAAACCAGTTCAAGCAGGACTAACAATGGCCCAGAATCTTTGGGAATGAAGGTTTGGGTCACCCCACCAGGCAAAGAACCACGGCCAGCTGAAGTGTTTGCTGAAGGTAACAGGAACATGGAATGGGTAGTGGAAGAAGGTGGTGATAAATATGAACTTTAACCACATGACCAGTTACAGAAACGAGGACTGTAATAGTCATGAACCCTTCTTCCATGTTTCGTTATTAGTATGATTGTTTATATACACAAAACGAATTTCTTTGTTTTCTTCCCCAACCTTTTCCCCTTTAATGAAAAGTTGTATTAGTTCCATGGCATAAAATTTAAGGATATAAAGTTTAAGAGTGAATATTACCCAAGGACTTGCACCCCTGTTCTGTAGGGAATTAATGCATTTCTCGTTGTACACAGGGGAGTTGAACATTGTTAGGCGGAAACATATATGTATGGTTGTCTGTTATTGTTTTTACTTAGAGACTAAGTATGGTTTAGGGTAATATGTATGACTGCTGAGTTGACAAGGGGTGGACTGTGATGGTTAGGCTAGTGTGTCAACTCAGCCAGGTAATTGTGTCCAGGTGTTTGTTCCAGCAAGCACTGGGCTAATTGTAATACAAGAGCATTTATAGACTTCAATCACCAGAGAGTTTTCTGCATGGATGGCTGATTACATCTGCATCAATCAGGGAGATTACATCATCAATGGGTGACGCTTTTATCCAATCAGTTGAATGACTTAAAATGGGGAAGTGATTTCAACATTCAGAGAGAATTTCCCAGCTCGTCGTTGGACAGGCAACTTCTCCCAGAAACTCATCAATGACATTTCGTCGGACTTTCATCGGAGCCACTGGTTTGCAGCCTGCCTGTGTAACCTGGACTTGTGCATCCCCACGGTCTCATGAGAGACTCTTAAAATCTCATATTATTGACAGATATCTTCTGTTGATTCTGTTTCCCGAGAGAACCCTGACTAATATATCTCCCATACTCCATCTCCTCCTATTGCATTTTTCTCCTCCACCTGTACAAATTTTCAACTATCCGTGTACTAAAGTTACCTTATATCTTACCATTCATACAGTATCATGATTATTAAATAAATGGGGTTACGCAAAGGTGAGATTCAGGATTTACATCTGCCTCTTATTACCTTAGTGATATTTAGAAGATATCTCTTTCACAATTTAAACATGGAAAACATAATAATATTCCAATTCCAATAATGCATTCAAATATGGATAGACCATAAGTGGTTCTTAATTTCCTGAAACGTTAAAAATTGTTCTTAGTAAAAACTACACTGGATATCCCATTTCTTTTGCTCTTTAATGCCTACTTTTCCTTATGAAGATTAATTTTCATGAAAGATATTTGAAACTTGCTCATGATTATAATTTTCTCAACTTTCCTTTACACTCTAGCTCATAATGTGTCATTCATAGTACTAATGCTAATTCAATTTCTAAGAAATTTTGTATATTATATTTTAGATCTTTTGATACACATCTCCTCAAGTCCAGGGTTAAAACTAATTGCCTATAATAAATGCAATAATAAAAAACATTCAGTCTTTATTAGGAGTATATTAGGGGTGTATATTTAGATTATAAGAAAAATTAAGTAAGGAATGGATGATATGGAGACATCCAGCTATATCAGTAATGTTTTTTTTTTTTGACATGATTTTTTTTAATGTAATTTGTTCAAATATCACTCATACATGAACCTACATAAACAATAAGTGTATAGTGATACTTACGACCTTACAAAACAAACATAGATAACATCATACAGGGCTCTCATACCTCACCTTACCACATATACCTTGCATCGTTGTTTAAGATTTTTAACTAATTATTAAAGAGCATCCTCAAAATATTACTACTAATCAAAGTATTTTCCCCCACCCAGCCCTATTATTATTATTATTTTTATGTCATTTATACATGAACATATATAAACAATAAGTGTGTAGTAACATTGTGAACTTACGCAGCAAACATTCATAACATCATACAAGGGTCCCATACATCAACCTTTCACCAACACCTTACATTGTTGAGAGACATTTGTTCCAAGTTATGAAATAATATTGTCAAACTCTTACTGCTGATTAAAGTCCTTATCTTTCATTTGGTGTATTTCTCCCACAACCCACCCTATTATAATTTTTAAATATATCTTTATGACATAAGTTGTAACCTTACAAAACAATTGTGCACATGTGCAGAATTCCCAAACAACACTCCTCTATCAACACACCACACCGTGGTGGAACATTTGTTACAGATTATGAGATAATATATTCAAATATTACCAGGTCCATAGCAAACATTTGGCACACATTTTCTATACTCCCCCATTATCAACACAGTACATCTTTGGCATAGATGCAAGAATATTAGATTATTACTTTTAACCACAGTCCATAGGTCTCTCCAGTTGTATATTTCCCAGACCTCTCCTCATTCCCACCACCCTGCAATAGTGATGTATATCTGCTCTAGCTCACAGAGGACATTCTTGCATCTGTACCGTCAATCACAATCCTCATCTACCTCTGGATTTGCTGTGTTATTCAGTCCCTAGATTATTCTCTTTCTGTCAATTTGCATTGGCATCCTAGACTACCATTTTCAGCCACATCCCAATTTATAAACCAGCTGTTACTCACTATAATGTGTTACCATCAACTCTGTACATTGACACACTTTTATAGTAAAGCTAATTAAAATTTCTACATACAATATCAGTAGTCCATCTCAGTCTGCCTCTTATCTCTTTAAAGAAT
>JAQZBX010074211.1:0-14800 GCA_029593785.1 Cabassous unicinctus
TTCCGCTTTCTCCTTTACCCGAAAAGCAGAACTTGCTGTACCCAAACCTTCCTCCTGACCCTGCCCCTCATCCTTCCCCTTCTGAGGAGAAGAAAACCCCCCACCCGCTGGCCTCCACTCCTACTTCCTCTGCGCTTCAGAAACCTCCTGTAATGCCCACACCCCACCCTCTTGCCGCTCCTATGCTGCCCACCCTCCTGTCGCCGCTTCCTGACGCCGCAGAAAGGCTTAATAGCCTTCAGATAACAGACTCCCCCACCTCAAATGCTTCCTCGCCTAACCCACCCCAGCTTTACCCGGTCAACCTCGACCCAAAGGCACAGCGTCCTGTGCATGTGTGTGTATATATACACACACATGCATAAATAACATTCATGTAAGCAAATGCGCATATATGAATGCATATTTTTATATCATTTTACAAATTAAATAAAGGGACAACATTTACTGAGACTGATGAAAGAATGTGTGAGAGGATGCAAATAATTAAAATCAGAAATCAACGAGGAAGACATTGCTAGTTATCTCAAAGAAATAAAAAAGGATTTTAAGAAAATATTATGAACAAATGTACACTATGATAGTTAATCTTGATGAAAAGGACAAATTTCTAAAAATACACAAAGTATCTATACTTACTCAAGAAGAAATATGAGATCTCAACAGACCAATAACTTTTCAAAAGATTGAAGCAGTAATCAAAAACTTTCAACTAAGAAAAGCCAGGACTATATGGCTTCAGTGGTGAATTTTACCAAACATTCCAAGAAAAATTAATACCAACCATGATCAAACTCTTCCAAAAACCTGAAGAAGAGGGAACACTATCCAAATCAATATCACCCTAATTAAAAGGCCAGATAAAGATACTACTAGCCCCACCTCAGAAAAGGAAATTACAGCACAATATCTCTTAATACCAATGTAAATATCCTCAACAAAATACAAGCAAACGGAATTCAACAGCACATTAAGTAAATTTTGCACCATGATCAATCGTGATATATACCTGTTATGCAAGTGTGGTTCAACAAAATAAAATAAACTAATATAGTACACCACTTTTAGATTAACAGAACAAAGGGAAAAGTCACACAATAATTTCAATTAATGTAGAAAAACATTTGACAAAATACAGCATATGTTCCTAAAAAAAGACTTAGAAATCTAAGAATAGAAGGAAACTTCCTCAGCATGATAAAGAGCATAAATAAAAATCCCACAAATAACATCATAAACAGTGGTGAAAGATGGAAAGCTTTCCCTCTAAAATGAGAAACAATCAAGGACTTCCACTGTCACCACTGTTATTTCACTTTGTACTAGAAATTTTAGCCAGGGCAATTAGGCAAGAAGCAGAAATAAGAGGCATCCAAATTGGAAAGGAAGAAGTAAAATCCCTATTTGTAGATGACATGATCCTATATATAATAACTCCTGAATAACCCACAATAGAACTACTAGAGCTAATTGAATAAATTCAGCAAAATGTTATGGTACAAGATCAACGCCATCACATCTATGGCCAACTGATTTCACCCAACCCGAGATCACTCCTTCATCCATTTGCTTATTGTTTTGCACTCATTGTCTACTCATTATTTTTACTCATTGTCTGCTCTTTATTCTTTGTCCATTTCTCATTGTCTGCTTTTCTTTAGGAGGCACTGAGAACTGAACCCAGGACCTCCCATGTGGGAAGCAGTCTCTTAGCTTCTTGAGCCACATCCACTCCCTTCTCATTTTGCTTTTTTTGCTCATTGTCTGCTTTTTGTTTGCTAATTGTCTGCAAATTGGTTTTTGCTCATTGTTTGTTGTCTACTCCTTGTTTTTGCTTGTTGTCTGCTCATTGTTTTGCTTGATATCTGCTTCTTGTCTGCTCATTGTTTGTCTTCTTTAGCAGGCATCAGAGATTCAAACCCAGGACCTGCCTTATGGGAGGTGGGTGCTCAACCACTTGAGCCACATCTGCTCCCTGCCCAACTGATTTTTGACAGTGTGCCAAATCTACTAGTTGGGGGAAAAGTTGCTTCAACAAATGGTGCTGGGAAAACTGGATATCCCTATGTAAAAGAATGAAGGTGGATCCCTATCTCACACCATATAAAAAAATAAACTCAAAATGGATCAAAGACCTAAACATAAAACTCAACATTATAAGTTTCCTAGAAGAAAGCATAGATATGTACCTTCTGGACCTTCTATTAAGCAATGGTCTCTTAGACTTTACACCAAATTATGAGCAACTAGAAAAAAATAGATAAATGAGACTTCATCAAAATTAAAAACTTTTGTGCACCAAAGGATTTCATCATGGAATTAAAAAGGCACATTCCAGAAAGGGAGAAAATATTCTGAAGCCACATATCGAATAGGGTCTAATACCCACAATATATAAAAAATCTTATGGCCCAACAACAAAAATTTAAAGAACTCAATTTAAAAAATGATAAAAGACTTGAAAAAGTATTTCTACAAAGAAGATATACAAATAACCATACTGGAAGATAATTTTGCAGTTCCTGTGAAAGTTAAGCATAGAATTACCATATCACTAGGCAATCCCTAGTTTTGGCATATACTGGGTATATACCAAAAAATTTGAAAACAAAGACTTGAATAGATATTTGCAGACCTATGTTCACAGCAGCATTATTCATAATTACCAAAAGATTGAAGCATCCTAAGTGTTAATCAACAGATGAATGGATAAACCAAATATGATTCCATAGCATGGAATATTATTCAGTCTGAAAAAGGAATGAAATTCTGATACATGTAATAAGATGGATGAACCATGAAGACATCATGTTGAGTGAAATAAGCCAATCACAAAAGACAGATATTTTCTGACATCACTGATATGAAATAATTAAAATAAGCAAATTCATAGAGTCAGTAAATAGAATACAGTTTAACAGGGGATGGATGGTGGTAGGGAACTGGTAGTTAATGCTTAATTCATACAGATTTTCTGTTCAGGGTGATGGAAATCTTTTGGTAATGGATAGTGGTGATGTCAGTGCAACATTATGAACCAAGTTACCACCACTGAAATATATATTTGAATGAGATTAAAAGAGAAAATTGTAGGTTGTATATATGTTAATGAAATAGAAGATTTTAAAAACCATAGAGGGGAAGCATAGGTGGTTCAAGCAATTGGGCACCTCCCTCCCACCTTGAAGGCCCCAGGTTTAGTTCCCAATGCCTTCTAAAAAAAGAAGATGAGCAGAGAGCAAGCACAAACAATAAGGGGGAGAGAAATAAATAAATAAATAAAACTTTAAAAGAAAAGCCATAGGGCATGCAGGTGTAGCTCAGTGGTTGAGCACCTGCTTCCCATGTCTAGGTCCTAGGTTTAATCTCCAGTAGCTTCAAAAAAATAACCATAGGACTAGGAGTGTGTTCCAATGTGATGGCAGAGTAAAAAGATCCAAGAGTTAGCTCATCCTACAAGGCAGTTAGTAATCACCCAGAGCTATCTAAAGCACCTGTTTTGGGGGTCCTGGGACACCAGAATAACATTCTGAAATATCCTTGAAAGAGTGGAAGGAAGACACTGCCCATCTACAGTGAAGAGTCATGGCTTGAGTTGGAAACAAAATTTCCCAAAAACATAGGAGGAAGAGATGGTCAGGCACTGACTTCAGCTACTGATTAGTATATTCAGCTGGCTAGAGTATAATTCTAAGAACAGTGAAAGTTTGAACATGTTCAAGACAGAAAGAGACTTTAAGACACCATTTTAACTCTGCCCTTAGCATGAGGGGGAAGCAGGGCTCATTGAAAATCACAGAGATGGTAGGGACTGGCTTCTTTTCACTCAAATCAGATTTCAGCTCTACTCTAGGTTTCAGACCCACCTCCAGAAGGGAGGAAGCTTGATGGGACCTGCACCTGCCTCTTTGGTCAAATGCAGATGCTTTTGACTAGCACAAACTGGATACTCAGACACCTGTAGCTCCATACCCACCACCCCCAATAGGATAGGAGGGGAGCTATGTTCCCTCCAGCACTCTGGGAAACTCCAGGCACATTTGGCCTGCACAAACTGGACTGCTGGGTGTCTGTGGCTCCACAGCCACCCCTGATAAGACAGGAGGAGACTGGTGTCTCCCTAGCCTCTCTGGGTAACTGCAGGTGATTTTGGCCAACACTGAATGAATAGTCAGACACCTGTGACTCCATCCTCACCCCCATAAGGATAGAAGTGTGCTGATGATTCCTCAGCATCTCCAGACAATGGCAGGCACTTTGGGTCTATAACATTACAGATATATACACCCAAAACTTGGACATGCATTGTTTTGGTGCATGAAGTAATATGTACTTGAGAGTAGTCTGGATGATGGCCCAAGCCCTTCAGAATTGGAGTAGGTGGGAGGAAGGTGGGTGAGAATTGGCAACTTCTAACTCATTCATGGGAAATGCTGGGGGAGGTGGTAAGACAAGAGGCAGGAGATGATGCCACCTGTACTGAGGGCTCTATGTGCTCAGCAGTCTGCCCCCAGCCCTGAGAAAATATTCCACAACCTTTTTTTATTTGTTATCCTTGCAGATGCTGCACTGATTCTGTCATGCCCACGCCATGCCCTTCTCCAATGTCAGTCAACTTTCTCCTGCTCCAGCAAATTCCACCTTCAGTGGGCTTGAAGGCTCACCCCATAGCTGGTCTCTCAGCCTTGGCTATTCCTCACTGCACACATAATCCCACAAGATGGAAGATTCACAGACTAGCTTCAGTGCTTCTGGGAGCAGGAGCAGGTTTGGATATCTGGATACCTGACTCCCAGCACTATGAGCTTTGGCTCCCAGGACTGACCCAGAAATTCCCCTTCCAGTAAGTCATCCTGAGGAAATAATCAGGTAAAGGGCAAAGGCAAGAGATAGAGATATCCTCCAAGTGTTGCTCATAAAAACAGACCCATCACAGTGTCCATCAGTGGGTCACTGACACATCAATTAATGCACACCCATGTCAGCTAATGCCAGCCAGGGGTTAAAAGGTCAGTCTTAATCTTTAAACTCTGATATAAAGAGATGTCCAGAATATAAAGTTAAGTGGACTAAAGAGGAGCTCAAAAGATCAAACTTATTTTAATTGAATAGAATGTAATGCAAACACAACAAATTACAACCTATGGTGAAATTTCACCATATCCAACCCTGCCTGGGTCACCCTCAACCAGGTGTGCCTCTCAAGATACAAAGGAGGAGATCCCACAAACAGAGAAATGGCAAGACATGGCTGACCCTCACTCCCAAGGTAGTGGGGAGGGGAAATGTACCTTGTACTACAGGACAGGTACGAAGGTATTAGTTGCAGAACATCTTCTTCTCTCTAGAAAGAACTGAATGGCACAGAACTTGTCTCAGGAGCTGGACTGTCTCTGCTCTATTGCTGCCTGAGTGGGAACAGACCTCCTTGTACTTCTGATCTTGTGAACATTTCTCAAATGCCTTGTCCTCTGTAGAGAGACGCTAATTAAATTATTCAAACAAGGCAATGGGTTAAAGAAGCCCTCAGAATTACTCAGGGGAACCACCCCACAAACTCTAGTGACATCATTCTTTAACTCAGGATAAAACTCCATAATTTTTCATGGTGAACAGCCAGCCAACCCCCTCCATTTCCCCTGGGGTGCTGCCTGGTGGCAGAGGATGACTCAGGCCAGATATCCCCTCAAAACTGACAGAGCATCTGTTCTTCCCTGAAGACATCCTTGAAGGCCTGTCAGGCCACTACACCTGAAGAACCAATCACATCATCATACTCTGCAGCATCAACTGGGAAGTCACTCCTAGGCACTGGAGTTTGGCAGGGAGGGTCCTAAAATCTGGCCTCCCTTCCCCACTTCTGTCCTCTGTTACTCTCCTTCAGCTAGGTCATCTTTGCTTAGGTTATTCACACCAATCTCATAAGCCAAACCCCCATCTGTGCCTCTCCAGTGGACACAGTCTGTAAGGGGGAACCTTGCAGGAAGGCCTCAGATTGGGGGTATATAGGTTAATTATAGTGTATCAGAGTGGACTTCCTCAAGAAGGAGTCCTGTAGGAAGAAACAGGAAGAAAATGGGGGTTCTGAGGTCAGAGCCTCCCTGAGGTGTGGCAGGGGAGAAAAGGCTGCAAGGAACCAGTAGAGGTGAGTAGAAGGGAGAGAAAGGAGGAAATAGGAGCAGGAATTTGGCCAGGCCTGGTGGCTGCCACATGACCCTGCTCTTCCACTTCTAGGTTTTTCACCTGAGAGAAGGGAAAGTAAAGGTTCTGCTTACACTAAATGTGTCCCTAAAGATCACAGCAATATTATCTACAAGGGTCAAACTGGACCAACACAGCTGTCTATTGACATGGGTGATCATGAACCAATTCCCATCCACCCTGTGAAATCCTGCTCAACAATAAAGAGGATACAGGCTACATGGAAGGATCTCCAAATAATTATGCTCAGCTAAAGTGGGCAGAAAAAAGAAGAGGGAGGGAGGGAAGAGAGAGAAAAAGAAAGAGAGAGAAAAAATGCTATGAGATTCCATTCACGTGAAATTCTATAAAAGGCATGTGAGTCTATAGTGACAGAAAGCACACCAATGGTGCCTGAGGATGGGGGCAGAGGAAAGACAGGAGACAGTGAACTGGCAGGTGGGAACTCTGGGGGAGGTGGATGTGTTCATTGCCTTAGTCTTGGCTTCACAGGTGCATACAGATATCAATTCATCAAACCATAAAAATTGTAGAATCTAAAATTGTGCAGTTTACAGTGCACCAATTATGCCACAATGAAGCTGTTTTTAAACAGAAGGAAATAAGTTCATCAGATTAGAGTGAGGATGTAACAGGAAGCTTTGTAACCTGAGGAGCAAGAGAAGGGATGAAACAGCCATGTGTGGGGGGTGCAAAGTACAAGCACTGATAGCTCATTGCTCAGGGCAAAGAAAATGCCAAAAAGAGACCAGGATGATTGTGGTTAAGGGAGGACCTTTGAGGGCTTGAGGCCACCACAATACTTCAGAAACAGGCATAGGAGGGATGACCCTGTCTACTCTTAATATGGGGGTGCTATTTGAGGGCAAAGTTCCCTCTTTTTTATGTAGAAGGAGGGAGAACTTTACTATTTTTGGAAATCCACAAAGAATGGGCCAAACTGCCTCATCTGTGGATTGGACATTCCCCGCTAAGGCCCTTTCTCCCCAACTCTGCAGTTTGTAGAAACATTGGATGCCTAAGGAGACTAAGAATTGCTGAGGCTGCAGGTGGGCCTCCGCTGCCAGGTCACCTCCCACCTGCACCTCTGCTGGGCCATTGCTGGGGCTTGGACCTCCTCCAGATATGTGCTCCATAGGTTTGCCCAGGGAAGGTCAGCAAATTCTTCATGCAAAGAAATTGCACAACCCACTGCTGGGAGGAAGGAGCACAGCACCCTGTGGGCATGACCAGGACTTTCAGTGAGGCAGTGTGTGTGTGGATGAGTGCCTGGCTAAGGAAACCAGCCTCAAGCCCTGCTGGGGACTCATCATCTCTGAAAAAGGCGAGGGCACACCAGAAATCCTTGCCTTTCTTCTCTGTTGGTCTTTGTTTCCATAGAACAAAACAAAGTCAAATTTTCCTGTTTTCAATTTTTGCTCTGTCACAAGTTTCATTAAGGAAAATCCCAAACCTCATGCCAGCCCCTTGTCTCAGTGACTAAACATCAAATTCTGAACCATCACCTCACCAACAAAAACCATGAAGAATATGTAGCTGAGGACATCATGGGCTCCACTGAGGTTGGTTAATCACATGGTCACATGGCCCCCCTTTTGGCCTTCTCATTTTACCTGTGAAGTGGTGCTTTACTGTTTTTTTTAAAAATAATTTAAAGATGATTAGATTACATAAATGTTGCAGAAAAATTATAGGAATTCCCATATTCCCCACCTCCCACACCTCCCACAACCTCCCACATAAACATCTTTCATTAGTGTGGAATATCACTTGCAATTGATATACACATCCTGGGGCTTTGCCACTAAGCATGGACCATAGTTCACATTGTAGACCAAACGCTCTCCCACAAAGTTCTGCCTGTTATATGCTGATGTAAAATGGCCTATATCTGTCGTTGTAATGTCACTCAGGATAATCCCCAAGTCCCAAAAGAGCCCCTGTATTACAACTTCTTTTCCCTCTCCCTGCCCCAAAAGCATCCAGTGGACACTGGTTCCACATCTATGTTGTAATTGCTTCCATTGCTTGAATCACAATATGTCTACAACAGAATACCAGTAAGTCAACTCTAGTCCATAGTTCTTCCCCAAATCCTGAGGAGTCTGGGATGGTGATGTCCACTCCATCTCCAAGTTAGAGGGGGCTTATATCCCATGGATAAGATGGATGGGATTATCAGGCCTGCAGCTGCAGACCCTCTCCATTCCCTGGGATTGCCATTGTCCATCATCATCTCCCCACCTGGTGTCCTGAGTGAGTCCATTGAGCTGTAGGTTAGGAATTACAGCTCCACCGAGATTCCAGGCACAGCTGGCACATGGGCAGGCCAAAGACTCCAGTCTCTGGAAGTACACCTAGAAACTCCAGCACCACATATAGGTTTGAATAGAAGGGACTGATGGACCATGTGCAGGGAGGACTTATTTGAGTCCAACTCTGTCATTCTCAGGAGCACAGATTCCAAAGTAAAGCCCACTGATAAGGCATCAATCTCTGGATCAGTCCCCTCCCCCCATATATGACCTGGGTGTCTCTAGAGCCCTCAGGAGCCCCTGTGTTTTGAGTGATATCCACTTTGGTGTTATATGAGATCCTAGTGAGGTTTGCATAAGCATTACCTCTGGGATGAACTACCGACTCTCTTTGAAGTCTCTTAGCCATATGAATTCATTGGTCTTGACTTTTTCCCCATTTTATTCAAGGTCTTTTTCCAGTCATAATTCCATTTGGCACTTGGTAGTAATCCCTTGTTGCCAGGGAGGCTCATCTCGGGGAGTCATGTCCCATGCTGGGGGGAAGGTACTGCATTCATATGCTGAGTTTGGCTTAGACAGAGACCACATTTGATCAACAACTGGGCTCTCAGGTACCCTTAGGCACCCCACAACAATAGGCTAATTTTCAATTACAAGAGCAAAGGCTCATAAGGCTATTCATCAAAAACAAGAACCCATCAGTGGACCATCCTCCTTAGCCATACACTGCCCCTGCACTTGTGGGAATATTGCTTCTCCCTTGGAGAATGTGGCAGAGCTCTCCAGGCTGGGAATTCAGTATTCTCTCATTTATTGAGTGATTCTCCACCCACTGTGACCATGGCCCTCTCCTTGATCATTTGAACAATTTTATATATCTTTTATTTATATTCAGGTGAACTTCCTCCCATGAAACTCCCATTACTGACAACTCCCACCAATGATCCTCTCCCACCCCCGCTGTAACCCTTATGTGAACCAAACCTTCCTTAAAGATGAAGCCCATATAATAGCCAAATACACTAATAAGAAAATGAAATAGTAATGATGTTTAAATGTAAGAGATAAAATATATGGAAACTTAATTTAAAACACTAAAAATAAAATAAAATTAAAGGATTGGAATATCCAAAAAATGGGAAAATACAAAAAATTAAAAAAAAAATTTTTTTGATGTTTTTCTTTTTATCACAACATTATCAGGTGTCAAGTCTGTACAGTGGCACCTTCCCACTCTCACTCCCAGTGTCTCCCAAAGTTTCATTTAATTTTCAAAGAAATTTTAGGTCACAATAAAGTCACACATAGAATACTAGAGACTCCCATATACCCAACCTCCTCCCCCTTTCTTCACCCAATATTAAAACCTTTTTGTATGTGGATGGTAGCATTGTTATAACTGTTATACAGGTAGTGAAATATAGCTACTAAACATTGTCAATGGTTTACATTATAGTTTCCATTTAGGATGGTACAATTTAACAATTTTTTAATGATATTTGCCCTCTCCTGTGTCCATCAATGTAAGATAATGAAAAACATTTTCCCTGACCACTAAATACCCCCTTTTGATCTATTCTTTCCTCCCTCCCCATCCTCCCGGGGCACATGATGACCCCCTGTCTTGACTCTTTGGATGACAAGATTCATAGTTACATGCAACATGAGGTCTTCACATGCTGATTATCCTCCCCTATTAGGACCCACCCTTGCTCATAAGAGATGCCCATCTGTCTGTTTCTGGGTGAATTGGTCCTCCCAAAGATGGGGTCCATCCTCTTCCCACTCACTGTGTGGGTCTCCACCCACCAACACAACACATTATGACAGGATGAATACTCACACAATCCCCAGAAGCCTGCTCCAGATGTGCCCTGTCCTGAATGCCCCTCCAACCAACACCCTAAACCACTGACACTCCTTTGTCATATCATCATAAGAGCATTCCCACCCCTGCACTTTCAACTTCATACCTACAATTCCCATGTTCACCCGGTCCCCCTTCCTTCTCTCTTATACTTACACATTAAGTTTCACCTCATTCTCATTTAGGTTTAGGGTGTCACTACCTTAACTTGCCCTCTTGACTTTCTCTCTAATTAAAAGGTCCAGTAGAGTATGTTTCATTCCTAAAGACAAGCCCTGGATTTGAACAGTTCTGGGTGGACCAAAGAAACTAGTGGAGGTTCTAGATTCATTTCTGAATCTAGATTCATTTCTGCCCTGAACTTACAATGTTATATATAAAAAAAAGATGTTCACTGATCTCAGATGAAAAAACAATGGTCATCTGGGCAGGCACACAACCACTTCCTCCTCTCTGACTGATGTTCAAGTTCACAGAGCAGCCACCCAACCCCACTGGCCAGCTGTGTAGGACAATCTGATCATATGAAACTTTGTAGTCATTTGGTATATGATTCTAAATTGTCTTTCCTCTTCATTCTTTTCCCTGGAAAACTTTAGTACACTCTCACATAAAAGAAATGCTGTGTAAGTTCTAATTTGATCATTTTTAGTTCAAGTATAATAGAAAGATATCTTATATTTCTCTATACAAAAAAAAATAAAAATAAATAGCCATGAGCCCAGAGCAATGAGAGAAGGTAAGATTGGAGTGAGGTGCCAGTAGGTGAAGGAATTAATAGCATGATGAATTTAAAAAGACCCACACCATGGACCATTATTGCAAAATTTCAGAACACCAAGACTAAAAATAAAATGAACCTAAAAGCTCACTGAAAGAAAATATATATTATCTGTAAAGGAATTAACACCATAATAATATCTCAGTCATAAAAACACTGCATGCTAAAAAAATAAAATTAAAAATAACTTCAAGTTGTTGAGGAAGAAAAGTATTTTCAACTCTGGATTCCCTTCTTGTGAAATTCTCAATCAACTGTGAGGAGAGATAAGACATCAGAATTTTGTCTCCCAGGAACCTTTTCATGCAAAATTCACTGAAAATCTTCTCTATGAAGACAGAGGATTCCTGAGGGAAAGAACAAGAGGCAATTCAGGATGCAGTGGAACAAACATAGAGAAGCAATTTAGGAAATCTCAGTAAGGAGGCTCCACCTCAGGCCTAGGGAGACTCCAGATGGAAAGAAGGACAGTATCCAGCATCGAGGTCTTCAGATGGAAAGCTCAAAATTCTGGAAGAAATTTAAGGATGTGACAAAAGTTGACAATGTAAAAGAAAGGAAAGGCAATTAGGAACTCCAGGAAAACAAAAGGTTGAAGAGAAAATATATATAACTGGAAAATACTAGGTAATTTAGGAGAAAATTTGAATTGCCAGTATCCTCCTCACAAGGTGGGAAGCCACAAGATTCTGCTGTATTTTAAAGTATTTGATGGTTCAATGATAAGTAGGAAAGAAATACAATAATGCTATTTCTACAATGGGGAATGAGGTGGAGGAGACCTAAGTAGTCTAAGAAGCTCACTCTTTGGAAGCAAGCGTGGCTCAAGTGGTTGGGCATCCATCTACCTTATGGGTAGACCTGGGTTCGATACCAAGGACCTCCTGGTAAAAAAACAACAACAAAACAGTGAGCAGCTGAGCCAGGCCTCTTGGTGAGCAATGCAGCAAGATGATGAAGTACCAAAAGAGAGATGCAGGGGAAAGTCAAGGCATGACATGCCAGAAACCAGGTACTGAGGCAGTGCAAGTAACAGGGTGACTCTCTCCCACATCAGAGGTGCCTAGGATTGAATCCTGGTAAAGACTGGAGGAGAAAAATGATAAGAGAAGGCAAGAAATAGACACAGAAGATTACCCAGTCAATGGACACAGATAGCAAGTGGTGACGGTGGGTGGGTGGGGGCTCATAGAACTGTACACTAAAAAGAAAAATAATAAAGTCAATTAAAAAATTAAAAAAAAAAAGACTCACTCTTCCTCTGCCCAGCAGGAGGCAACAAGTAAGATTAGTTGGCCCTGGAAGGGGGCACAGAGGGTCAGCAGCTCTTTCCTTTTATTTTCACTCTTTCTATGCTGTCTTACTCTTTAGACACGTGCATATTATATTGGTCAAAGTAAACTAGCAGTAATTGGAAATAATTGTGGGAGTGCCTCTTTCAGAGTGGCACAGGTTCTGAGTCTAATCAGATGACACAGATGGAAAGTGAGTATCCTGACCGTGCCACCCTTCTGCCCCCTCAAACAACATGCAAGGGGGTCATGGCATCTGGTGCTAAAACCAATCAATCAGCAGAACTACCTGTGGAGCAGTGATCTTCCAGGAGACTGAGGGGCACAGCTGCAGTGAAGTCTGGATATGGCACGATGATATCCAGCTGCTAAATGTGGACCAGCTGCAAAGTCTGGAAATAAACTTCCATGGAGGATACCAGTGCTGAGGACATTAGTCAGGATCCTGAGGTGGCCTGCAGGGGATCCATCTGGCCACAGCCAGGAACCAGAGTGGAGTGGCCAGGCCCAGGTCAGACAGGGGGCCAGGAGGCAACATGGTGATCTGGATCCTCTGCCCACATCTTGCTGCCCAGCAGAGACCTGCAAGAGAAGCAAACACCATCCCTTGATGAGCAAAGCCTCCCACAGGCTGGTGTCTGGGAAGAGACTACAGCCATTTGGGAATATGTGTTCCCATCTGAGCTCAGCCCTGACTGGCTGTGGGGTCCACACATCAGGAGTCACACTGTGCTCCCCTGTCCTCCTGCAGCATGTGAGAAGCATTGACTAGAGTTTGGTCCTCAAGGGCTGGCCCCAGGGACACTTAATTGGATTGTTGGAAACCTGAAACTCATTAATGGTTGTGTTTACAATGACAATGGAGAACTGCCAGAGCATCAAATACTGAAAAGGATTAGCAAGAACCTAAAAGAGGAATGAATAAACGATGATGCATTACAGGAACACCAGGTAGCAAGGAATAATGTACAGAATTAATATTTGTTGAACATTAACTCTCTCTCAGACTGGGCTCCAAGCTTTTGGTAAACCCCTGATAATTTCTGTAGCAACTCCTCACAGCAGGTCCTATCACCTAGCCCCATTTCACAGGTGGGAAAACAGAAGCACAGAGAGGTCACGTGAATCTGTACAAGGTCACACAGTGTGGTGGGGCCAGGGCTGGAAGTTAAACAGCTGTGAAACCAGGAGAGATGTTGATATCAGAACATTTAAAGGAAAAGAGGAACAGACACACAACAGAGTCACAGGTAGGTGGGACAGGGGTCTCAGCTCTGGCTTGTGCCCAGCTCAGCTGCAGCCAGCTATGTGGGCCACCAGCACCTTGCTTATTGTTCCATTGGCTTTGTGTTCATCAAAGGAGGAGCAAACCGTACAGGGGTGTTGTTAGCACAGCACCTGGGGCAGAGGAGGAATTTAAAAAATGGAGTTTGCAGCTAATTCAATGATATTTTAAAAGGCAAAACACTAGAAATAAATGACAATGACCACTGCACAGTATTCTTACTAAGTCTGCTTTTCCCATTGTTGGAAGGACAACATCTCCACATACAGCCACATGGGCTCCTTCCATCCCTGGGTACAGCCATCTCTGCTGTCAGCTGCCATGGACTGCTCTCTCACAGAACTGCTCTCCCACCCTTGGGGCAGAGCAGGGTCTGAACTGGTGAGTTGGCCCTGTGGAGCCAGTGTCTTTGAGAGGGTCTTGTACCCAGGAAATTCCAGGGCCAGAGCCAAGGCCAGTGGCTCCCATAGTCCTTGGAGGGCCTCCAGGGACCACAAATTGTAATTTTCCTCACTTCCTGCTGAATGCAAGGCAGAGTCAGAGGGAGGGGAAGCTTGGCAATTTCCTAATGTCCACCCTTTTTCCCCAGCCATAGAGAGGGCTACTGAGCAGACAAGAGCACCAACTGGTTGGGAAAAGGTGTCACCATTGATTCAATCCACTATTGTCTACCACTTGATCTGTCCTAAATCTGAACCAACAATCCAGAACTATGAATTCAAGACATCCCCAAACTGTGGCACTTGGTTCACCTCCCCCAATTTATTTACCAACCTTCATCCTCTTGCCACACAAAAGCCAGGTTTCGTGCCCAACACCTGGTTCTGGCTGCAAATTTACCTCTAAATACAGAGTGGCTGCCAGAGCCCCTACTGGCCAATATTGGCCACAAAGGAGGCTCTAAGCCCAAATTGATGCCAGCATCAGCTGCAGCACATTCATCTCCTGTAACAAATTGACTCCAAAAAATCTGGTGATGAACTCTAGCCACTGGGAAAACCCCTAAAGCTGCTAATGGGGCACTGTCCCTGCCTAAGCAAATTGACATAGGGTGGGTGTGAAGAATGTCAGATGCCAGAACCAGACCCCAAGCCATGAGAAACCTGGACCATCAGG
>JAQZBX010074212.1:0-14790 GCA_029593785.1 Cabassous unicinctus
AACAGCTACCAAAAAAAAAAAGAAAAAAAGAAAAAAAAAGAAAGAAAGAAAAGCAAAAAAGAAAACAATTACACAGGTGGGAAAAGCACAAGGAGCTCCAAGCATGTAACAAGGGGTCTGATCCAGGCTGGACAGATTCCAAAAGTGAGGATAGGTCTAGTCCAAAGGATGAGAGGTGATTATCTGGGTGAGGGAGGTGGAGGGAGGAGTGTGGCTGAGATGGAAAAGCTCAGGTAGATTATCAGAACATGCCAGGATCACTGGGCTGTGTTACTAGGAGGGCCTGGGGAGAGGCAGGACCAGCCAATGCACAGGGGTGTGTCTTGACATTATGGTCCAGGGCTTGGTTCCAAGGGTGGTGGAGGAATGATGGGAGGGGGCCGAGAGAGAAGAGGAGATGCCGCTGCAATTGTCTCCATGGTAGGTGATAGTGGCCGGATTAGGGAGCTCGCAGTGGAGAGGGAGAGTCAGGAGATACTTATCAGAGAGGATAGTTAGGACTTCCTCCTTTATTTAACAGTGGGGCACGTGGGGTGGGGTATAGGGAAAGGAAAGAGATGGGACAAAGATTTTTGGCTTGAAAGACTGATGCATGATGATGCTAATACCCAAGAATGGTAATATGGGGTGGGGGGAGGGCTGAGGGTTCCCTAAGTCTAGACTAGGGGGAAGATCAGGGCATTGGCAATTTGGACATCCCCTAGAGCTGACCCCTTGCCTTCAGCTGGTGACTTTGCCACTGTGTGGACAACTCCATCATCCTTCTGATGTCAGATGGATACTTGCCCCTGCCCCATCCCCTTCTCCCTGTCCCTCAGGTCAGTTCAGAGGAGCTGCCCCACCTCTCTCCCACCTTCTCAGGACCCTGCTGTATCCACTGGCCCTTCTCTATCAGTCATAGTCAAGCTCCGCCTCTCAAGCAGATCCTTCTCAATAGCTTTCAAACATGCTCAAATTCCTCTTATTAAAAGAAACCACCAATTCATCTTTCCATCCCATACCCTCCCCCCTCCTTCCCCCACAGCCAGATTGCTCAAGAAGCATCGACTCCCACTTCTTAAAAGTTCCTCATCTTCTACTTACCTCATGACTCTTACTGATTTGGATTTCACCTTATCAAGGTCTTCAATGACCCGTCCCCACGTCAATAAACCCAATGAAACTGCCCCATCCTCTTTGTAGTCAGCCCATAGGCAGCGTCTACACTGCTGACTTCACCCTCCTGGTCTTGAAGTACCTTCTTCCCTTGGGTTCCAAATGTTACATTCCTCCCACCTCCCTGGAGGCTCTGTCTCTTTAGCTGACTCAGTCTTTTCTACCAGGTCTTACATGCTAAAGTTTCTCAAGGCTCAAGTCTCAGTGTTCTTCTCTCCAAATCTCTCCTCTTCCCATTGTGTCTCTTCTCTCCCTTCTCTCTCCTTCCTGGAGAAGCTCACCCATGCTCATGACTACAATATGCAGTTGAGTCCTAAATGTATATCTCCAGTCCAGACCATGCCTCTGAGTTCCAGAATGAGCTTCCCTTGAATAATTCAAAGACTCCTGAAATGAATGTCCAAAACCTCACTCCTGGGCTTCTGCCCCCAGACCTGTTCCCCTTCTGGTCACACCTGGTCTCCATGAAGGATCTCACTGCCCATCCAGCTTTGTCATCTGGGACTCTCCCACTCCCCAGTCTCTTGGCACATCTGTTGCTTGATCCTCTGGAATCTACCCACTCATTTCTCTCTTCGACCCCACAACCTCAATCCATTTGACCTCCATGGCTTGATGACTGCAACGACTTCCCAACTGCCCCCTGCCCCTTCATTTGTTCCACAGATATTTATTGAGCACCTGCTCTCTTGGCCAGACCCTGTTCTTGCACTTAGGGTACATCAGTGTAAAGAGCAAAGATCCATGTCCTCATGGAGCTTATCCTTTAGTGAGGAGACAAAAGAAGCATAATAAAAAAGGACATGACCTAGAAGGTGATAAGTGCATTGAACAAAAGAGGCAGTGGAGCTGGGGAAGAGGGGGCTGGAAGTGCTGGAGAGTAGGTTGGAGTATTCGAGAGGGTGCTCAGGGGAGGTCTTCTGAGATGGCATTTGAGCAAAGCCTTAAGGGAAGTGTAGGGTTAGGTCATGCAGATTTCTGGGAAAAAGGCGTACCAGGCTGAGAACACTCATGCAAAGGCCGAGGACAGGAGGATGTCTCGTGTGTTTAAGGAACGAACGGCAAGGCAGATGATGAGGGCTGAACATGTGTCAGGGGGAGCAATGGGACGAAGGGGACAGATCAGGTGGGGCTTTTGGCCTTTTTCAGGACCTTGTCTTTTCTCTGAAATGGAATCCCAAGCAGAGTTGTGTAGGGGATTGTGTGTGGATATTAAAATCCACAAGAATTTACCCACAGAAGGAGGGTTGGAGAGGTGGAGGGTGACCTCAGGGGCTGTTTTCAACTAGAAATGAGGGCAATATGCCTGGGATAAGAGGTGGCGTCCAATAGGCTGACCCCTCTCCACTTGAGTCTCCAGATGGGGACCAGAGCGACATTTATAAGGTGCAAATCTGATCAGGACACCACCACTTCCACCCTGAGATCAAAGCCTTACTTTCCCAAAGGTGGCCCTCCGGCCCAGGCTGCCTCACTATCTGAGCAGTGGGGGAGAGATGTGATATTCAGTGGTAGTGATGGGACAACTGAGTGGTTATCTGGAAAAAACCAAAACAACTTGGATCCATGCCTCAGTATACACCAGGATAAATTCCGAAAGGATCGCAGATGTCCATGTTGTAAAGAAAATCCTTAAAAATCCCACAGGAAAAGATGGGAAAATTCCTCTGCAACCTTGGAGAGGGGAAAGATTTTCTAACATCAGCTCATAATCCAGAGGCCATAAAAGAAAAGTCTGATCCAACCATTTAAAACCCCCCCAAAAAGATGTCTGCCAGGCAAAAAGCACTGTAAGCGAAGTTGAAAGCCAAACTGGAAAAAATACTTCTAACTCATGTCACAAAGGCTAGATACCTTGAACTAAAAATGCTCCTACAAAATCGATTCCAAAAACATCCATGGCCTAATAGGAAAATGGTCAAGAGATATGGAGAGTTCACAGAAAAGAAATCGAAAATGGTTTGTAAACATATGAAATAAAAAGCTAATCTCCTTTCATAATAAAAGAAACCAAGATTAAAACGACAGTCATAAATGGTTGGGAAAATGAGAACATCTGATGACCTACAGCATAAAGGGAAATGAGGGCAGTGGAGCAGTTTGGCATTATTTATGAATTACAAAAATAGATATTGGATTATGCTTGTAAACTGGTCTGTTCCTCTGGGCATGATTAAAATATGGTTAGGGATTTGATTGCACCACATTAGTAGGGCATTGAGTCGCCACCTCTTGGTAGGTGGGGACTCACAGATAAAAGATATGGCAAAGGACAGAGTTGGAGTTCTGATGCTGAGAAAGTAAGCACACAGAGAAGCTTGGTCATGAGGAAGGAGAAGAGGCCCCAGGAAAAGAGACGAGCCATTCACCTGACAGTTCACAGCTGGTTTTGTGAGAGAGGCAAAGCCTAGAGAGCCTCATAGTCTACAGCTGGCCTTGTGGAGGAAACAGAGGAGCTGAGCCCAGAGAGAAACGGAGTCCTGGAAAGAGAGGAACCCAAGAAGCCTGAACTCTTGGCAGATGTTGGCAGCCATCTTGCCCCAACTCGTGGCAATTGATTTTGGTGAGGGAGGTAACTTATTCTTTATGGCCTGGTAACTGTAAGCTTCTACCCCAAATAAATACCCTTTATAAAAGTCAACAGAATTCTGGTATTTTGCATCAGCACCACTTTGGCTGACTAAAACAGGCAGTCACATCAGATTGGCAGAGGGAGGATAAATTGGTACATTCTCTATAGAGGGTGGTTTGGCACACCTACTAAGATTTAAATTTATGTGCCAGTTGACACAGTGATTATCCCCCTAGAAATTCATTCTGTAGCTATGTTAACATATATGTTCGATCCTAACTATTCACAGGTTCTGTATTTGTGAATATGCCTATGTGGTAGATTGAATTATATACCCCCACAAAAGACATGCTCCAAATCTTAATCCATGACCCTGAGAGTGTGAACCTATTTGTAAATAGGACTCTTTGAAGATGTATTGTCAGTTAAGGGGTGGACTCATTTGTGAATAGGATCTTCTAAGATCCTATTTAAGTGGGGTCCGCCTGAATCTGTGTGCACCTTACTCCATATTATGGGGACTGCGGAAGAAAACAGAAGTAAGAGGTCAGAGAAAGCCATAGGACAAGATCAAGGACATGACCAAACGACAGGAGGAAGAGGTGCAAGCCAAGGAACACCAAGCTTGGCGGCAAGCCAGCATCAGAATGCTACAGATCTTGGGGAGAAATCATGGCCTTGCTGACACCTTGATTTTGGATGTCTAGCCTTCAAAACCATGAGACAATAAATGCTTGTTGTGGGAGCCAACCTCATTTTGTGGTTTTGTATAGCAGACTGGAAAACTAAGACAGCCTACTTGCTAAAATTTATTTGTAAACCCTAAATCAACACATGTGGTGATTTTGTGGCCATTCGTGGACATGCGCAGGGGGGTGAAAAATTTGAGTGTGCCTGTTCCCAGCTGAGGTTGAACAAGGCAATGCTATGTCTTCTTGTTTCAGCTTCCATACTCTATGGAAGTGTCCTTTTTGTGGTCTATTTAGTGCTACAGTTTTTGCATTTTTTATGTTTCTGTTGGTGATTTTCCTGTTAAAATGGCCCCCAAGTGTAGTGCTGAAGTGCTGTCTAGTGTTCCTAAGTGTGAGTAAGCTGTATTGTGCCTTATGGAGAAAATAAGTGTGCTAGATAAGTGTCGTTCAGGCATGAATTATAGTGCTGTTGGCCATGAGTTCAATGTTAATGAATCAACAATACATATTAAATAAGGTGCCTCTTAGCAGAAACACACATAAAACAAGGTTATGTATTGATCGATTGATAAAAATGTGACCAGAGGCTGGCAAGAACTTAACTCTGTATATTCCCTAGGAGCAATAGTTTGGTATTTGCTAATTCAGTGTTTGTGGTGACTTTATAGAACAAAACTACTGCGAATAATGAGAATCGGCTGTATGTAAAAGGACAGACGTATGAGCATATCCACTGTAGACCTGCTCAAGGCAGCCAAACATTAGAAACAGCACCAATGGGACTGATTAAATGGTGGTAGGTCTATAAATGGAATACTATGCAGTTGTGAAAAAGACTGTGGAAGTTTTATATGTGCAGATATGGAATGTTCTCCAAGGTATATGGTTGAACAAAGGCATAGAACAGTATGTATAATGTGCAGCCGTTTGAAAAGAACATCTGTACACTTCTGTTTGTATGAACAGGGTCCATCTCTGGATGTGGACAGAAGGAATTGTTAATTGGGGTTGCCCCTAAGGAGGGGAACCGAGTGGCTGGAGGACAGGAGAGGCAAGGAGACTGGCTTTCCTCTCTTATATCATTGGAGACATGTGTATATATTTCCAATTTAGAAAAATAAAACAAACTTTAATTTTAAAAAGCCTGGAGGAATCTGCATCTTTGTCTGGCTCTCCTCCCAGCCTTTGCTACCTTTCCTCCCCCTCCCTCCCTCTTTCCCTCTCTCCCTCCCTCCCTCCCTCCCTCCTTCCTTCCTTTCATACTGGGGATTGAACCCAGGGCTTCAAACATGGGAAGCAGGCGCTCAACCACTGAGCTACATCCACTCCCCAATGAGAGTTGGTTTTGTTTGTTTGTTTGTTTTTTAGGAGGTGCTAGGGATCAAACCTGGGAACTTGTACATGGGAAGCAGGCAATCAACTGCTTGAACTACCTCCGCTCCCCAGGTACATTTCTTACTGAGTGCTTGTCTAGTGCTGGGAACCCCAATGACTGCTCTCCCAGACGACCTCATTTAACACTGCTGCGGCCTTACAAGGCACATTATACAGAGGAGAGAGCTGAGGCTGAGAAAGATGGACATGACCTCCTCTGACCTGGACAGAACCCCGCAGTTTGACCTTGAGCCTGGCAGAGGGGTGGAGTGAGGATCAACTGTTCTGGCAGAAAGAACTCTGTCTGCTGAGTTTCCCCTGAGCTCCCCACGAGGGTGTGGGGCCCAGTGGAATCCCAAGCTTCCGGTACCACCTTCAGTCTCCAGGGGGCAGTGACAGCATTCCAGAACTGGTTCCATTGCTGGGTGGGACAGGCCATACATAGCCCAGCTCAAGACCCCAAGACACACCCCAAACCCCCCCTCCCTTTGGTGTCCCCTGGCCCCATGGAACCAAGTCACCATCACTCCCTACTGGCAGCATTGCCACAGCCTCCTAACCAGACTCCTTCCATGTATCCCATCTGAGCCAAGAAACTTTTAAGAATGCCTACCTCCTTCCCAGGGCTTCCCATCGCACTTGGAATGAAATCCAAACTCCCAGCTTTCCAGCATGACCCTACTCATTTCTCGCCAACACCCTGGACCACCTGCTCTCCTCTCTCCCGTCAGTCTCCCAGAGGAGCCAGCTCTCGTGGGCCACTGACGTTTACTTTGCAGCTTCCTGTCCAGGCAGGTGGGCCTTGGCTTCAAGGTCGCCACCTTGGAAGAGCCTTCCATGACGGTGAACTCTGAAGACGCCGCCTTGCCCTCCACCCGCCGTGGGTTCCTCTCACAGCTCCCTGATTAGTTTCTTCCCAGCACTTATCAAAATCTGTCATGACTAAATTAATTTATTTGCATGTCATTTCTTGCCTGTTAGATGGCATGCGGACTCCTGGAGAACTGGGACCGTGTCTGTTGGGTTCCTGGATGTGTCCCCAACTGCCTAGAGGGGTATCAGGCTGGCAAGAAGTGCTTCATCCATAAGTGCTGAATGGACAAGGGGCAAACAGGGCAGGAGTGCCCAGGGGTCTCTCCTAAGCCCTGCCACTTGGCTTCTTTGAACTTCACAGCCTCTGGAGATGGAACTGACAGCCTGCAGCAAGCTGGGCCCCCAAGAGTGACGGGATGGGGTGGGATGCTCGACTCGGGCTCTCCAGAGGTCCCTGCTTAAAAAGTGCAGCCGAACACCTGGCTTTCAGCTGACCACCCAGTGGTCCCGGCACAGGTTCGGCCCCACACACGTGCTATGCAGCCCATCCTTCCTGCACGCAGCTTTCAAACATGTGTTTCAGGCATCGACTGAATCCGTTTACTTTGCTGTCAGGAATGTGGAAGAAATTTAAAAAAAAAGGGAAATAAATACAATGGGTCAGTGGGAATAGATGGTTCAGTGGTTCTCTGGCCTTTTTAACTTCATGGATGCGACCTAACAGGTTTTCCCAAACCTGGAACCATGCCTGCTCACCCCTCAAGGTTAGGAGAGGGTGCATGGGTGGGCCAGCTGCCTATCTAGTGTTGACAGGTGAGCAGAGGGGGTGATGGGTCTGGGGGTCCACAATGCTCACCTTGAGCTCTTAGGCCCTCCGGGACCCATAGTTTCTTTTTTACTTTTTTTTTTTTTTTTGAGGTACTGAGGCTGGGGATTGAACACGGGACCTCGTAAGCAGGAAGTTGGTGCTCAACCTCGGAGCCACATCGGCTCCCCTGAGTTGGTTTATTCGTTTGTTTGCTTGTTGTTAGTTTTTGAACCTGGGAATTCCCGTGTGGGAAGCAGGTGCTCAAACACTTGAGCCACATCCACTAACCCCCATCATTTCTTGAGTGTTTCCTACAGGGTGTGTTCTGGCCTCCTTGAAAAGCTAACTGGGAGGATATATTCCCAAATGCTGGCAGGTGTCTGGCAGCTTCTGCCCTTCGCCACAGGTCTGGTCCATATGCCAGGAGGTGAGGGCTGGCCCTGATGGCCAGAGGCAGTTGGGAGCCTTGTCCTTGCTCACAGCTCCACATCTGTCCCTCTCTGTTGCCGCTGGACTCCTGATGTCCCTCTGCTGCTCCCTGCTCTGCCAACAGGCCCTGGTTCTGACCGAGCCCTCTGCCTCTCCTCATTCAGGTAAGATGCTGTACCTCAGCTCCTGACCTTTGGAAACCCAAACCCATGCCCACCATGAGGACAACAACTTTCATCCAAGTGCCTCCAGGACTTTTCCTCAAAGGACAGAGTGGGCTAAGCATTTTTTTTTTAGTTTGCTGACCCCTGCTATATTTATTTTATTTTTTTAGGAGGCACTTGGGAGTGAACCCGAGACCTCATACATGGGAAGCAGGAACTCAACCAACTGAGGTACACCCGCCCCCTGGTTTTTGTGTTTTTTTAAAAAAATATTTATTTATTTCTCCCCTCCACCTCCATGTTTTGTGCTCACTGTCTGCTCTCTGTGTGTTCTTCTCTGCTTGTCTTCTCTTTAGGTGGCACCGGGAACTGATCCTGGGAACTTCCAGAGTGGGAGAGAGGCACTCAATTTCTTGTGCCACCTGAGCTCCCTGGTCTGCTGTGTCTCTTATTGTCTCTCCTCTGTGTCTCTTTTTGTTGCATCATCTTGCTGTGCCAGCTCTCCACGTGGGCCAGCACTCCTGTGTGGGCCAGCTCTTCACATGGGCCAGCTCTCTGCACGGGCCATCTCTCTACATGAGTCAGCTTGCCTTTCACCAGGAGGCCCTGGGAATCGAACCTTGGACCTCCTATATGGTGGACGGGAGCCCAATCACTTGAGCCACAGCTGTTTCCTAGCTCCCTGGCTTTTAAACCAGTTTGGAGGTGGATGAAATGAGCCTTGGAGGTTGGTAAATCCAGAGCCAATCATGAGTTAGTGAGCCTGGCACTTAGCTCAGGCCTTGGGCCCTTGCTTTAATTTTGCCATGCTGTAAGGGAGGTGGAGAGGCCTTAGGGTCCTCCTGAGCATGTGTTTTGCTCTCCAAGACAAAGTTTGCTCCTGTGAAACACGGGGAGTAACCATCCCTGCCTCTCAGGACTGCTACAAGGATTAACTGAAATAGCGTGTGCAAAGTGGCTCAGTCCAGCATTATATCATTCTCTCCCCTCTAACACATGCACATATTCGCATGTGCACACACACACATATATATGCAGTTTAGATCTTAGGGAGAAGAGGAACATAGCTGATTATTTTCCTTTGCTTGACTTCACTTTGTAAAACAAGCCCTAAAGACATAATAGGTTTGAAGAATCTGCTATTTAAATGGCACCTCAGATGGGCCTCCAGCATCTTCGCTATGCCAGGACTGTCAGATACAAGGCTATATTCCTGGAATTCAGGGTCAACTTGGCCAGCCTGGGAGTGGAGGTTGGCTTTGGGCAATTACTTCACTTAGATACTGCAGGGAAGGCAAGGCAAAGGGAAACACATTGAATTTAAAAAAAAAAAATAACAGATTTGGTGAGATACAATTTACATACCATAATATTCACCCTATAAATTCAGTGATTTTTAGTATATTCACCAAGCTGGGCAACCATCCCCACTATATGATTTTATTTCTCCTTCATTTTTGAAAGATAGTTTTGCTGGATATAAAAATTCTTGGTTGACTTAAAAAAAAAAATTTTTTTTAACACTTTGAATATATAATCCCACTGTGTTGTGGTCTCCATTGTTTCTGATAGGAAGTCAGCTGTTAATCTTATTGGGCTTCCTGTGTGTGTGGTGAGTCATTTTTCTCTTGCTGCTTTCAAGATTTTCTCTTGTTTTTGACTTTCAGCATTTTTACAATGCTGTGTCTGGGTGTGGATCTCTTTGCATTTTTTCTACTTGGAGATCTTTGAACTTCTTGGCCATGTAGATGGTTTTCAGCAAATTTGGGAAGTTTTCAGGCATTATTTCTTCAAATATTTTTTTCTGTTCTTTTCTATTTTTTCTCTTCTTCCAGTACTCCCATTATGTGTATATTGATATGCTTAAAGATATCTCAAATTTCTCTGAGGGTTGCTTCATTTTCCTTCATTCTATTTTCTCTCTGTTCTTTGGATTGCACAATCTCTATTGATGTTTCTTCAAACTTGCTGATTCTTTCTTCTGCTAGTTCAAATCTACTCTTGAGCCCCCTATAGAAATTTTCATTTGTTATTGTACTGTTCACCTCCAGAATTTCAATTTGGTTCTTTTTTTCATAAATTCTATCTCTTTATTGATATTCTCTATTCAATAAGACATTGTCTTCATACTTTGCATTACTTTTTTCTTTTAGATTTTATGTATTTATTTCTGCATCCCCCCCCTCCCCCCACTGTCTGCACTCATTGTATCTGCTCGCTGTGTGCTCGTCTTCCTTTTAGGAAGCACCGGGAACTGAACCCGGGACCTCCCATGTGGGAGGGAGGTGCCCAATCACCTGAGCCACTTCTGCTCCCCGCTTTGCAGTGTCTCCCACTATGCTTTTCCTCCTTGTGTCTCCCATTGCTCCAGCCTGCTGTCCTGCTTGTCCTCTCCAGGAGGCACCAGGAACCGAACCCGGAACCTCCCATGTGGGAGGGAGGTGCCCAATTGCCTGAGCCACCTCCGCTCCCCACTTTGCTGTGTTTCCTACTGTGTTTTTCCTCCTTGTGTCTCCTGTTGTGCCAGCCCGCTGTCCTGCTCATCCTGCCCAGGAGGCACTGGGAACCGAACCTGGGACCTCCCACGTGGCAGGTGGAAACCCAATCGCTTGAGCCACATCCATCCCCTTGCATTACTTTTTGAAGCCAGGCTTCCTTTTGTTCTTTGAAGTTTTTGTCTGTTAATTCTGATTTCAAGTCCCTCTTAAAGGCAGTTTCCAATGGCTGCTTTTATTTTCTTATGTATGGGACACACGTTCCTGTTTCTTTGTCTGTTTTATAATTTGTTGATGAGAATGGAACATTTTATATAATATGTTATAGCAACTCTGGATACGGATTCCCCTACCTTCTCTCTGGGGCTTGTTTTTGTTGTTGTTGGCTTGTCTATTTGTTTTATGATTTAGCTAGGCATACTTCCTCAGAGGTGCAAACACCTAGGATGACAGTGGTGTTAGCAGGGTTCTTTTAGACCCTTTCCCTATTACACAAGTCTGCCTCATTTGGTATTTAACCCCACCATTTAGGTTCCATTCATTACTGGCTGATTGTTCTATTGTTTTTTGACATTGCATAGAAGTCTGACCCAATTAAATTCAACAGGGATAGTTTTGGAGGTCTTTGAGGTCTGTTCTGATCCCCAGGAGGGCTCTTCTTAGCTGTCTCTTTTCTTCTCTGATGAACAAGCTAGCCTGAGGTTTACTTTATTGCTCTTAATTAGGAGGAGCTATTGTTTTCAGGAGTGCCCTTAGGCTTAAACTCCCCCACACTCTGTTGCAAATAAAGTCAGTGCCTTTGGAAACTTTGGAGCTCTTTTTTTATGAAATGCCTCTCTCCCTGGGCAAACTCTCTGAACCACTTCTCCGGGCTCTGGGTGGGACTGTAGCCTCTGGTCTTCTGGGCTTGCTCTTTCAGGTCTGGAACCTTTACCTGACAAGCTGGCAGGGGCAAGTGTAATCAGAGCCTCAGTATTATAAGCCAACCATGCCTATGGTCGAGCCTCTGTCCCAAGGGTGGGGCTGGGAGGAGGAAGGGAGCCCTTGAACTCTCAGCTGCACTTACCAGAAATTTAGCCTCTTCAACCAGGAGTTGGATTGGATGAGAAGAATTGCTGGCGACATCCCCTGCCCCCAATCTGGTGAGATACTGTAACCTTGACTGGGAGCTGAAGGGAGAGGGCATCCTGATTTCTTGGATGTGCACACTTCTATCAAACTGAGCTGGAGGAGGGGGAAGGAGGAATTGGGTTGTGGCTCAAATGCCACACACTGTCGCTGTTCCTACCAAGTTTTAGTAGATTTTCTTGAATAAATATTTCTTTATTAGTTGTATGCCCTCAGGACAATTTCCAGGGACTTTTAAATGCTTGTGGTTTTTTTTTTTGTTTGTTTTTTTTGTTTTAAGTAGCTTTCAACAGCTTTGTTTATTTTGCTGGGGAGTGAGTTCAGCGAGCTGCTCATGCTACCATCTCAAAAACGGAACCACATTCCATAAGTTTTGGTATGTTGTGTTTTCATTTTCATTAATCTCAAAGTATTTTCTAATTTCCCTTTTGATTTATTTGAGCCATTATTTATTTAACAGTATGATGTTTAATTTGCACACATTTGTGAATTTCCCAAATTTCCTTCTGTGATTGATTTCTAATTTAATTCCCTCATTACTTTGTATGATTTCAATTCTTTTAAATTTATTGAAGCTTGTTTTATAGCCTAATATATGGTTTATCCTGAAGAATGTTCTATGTCCACTTGAGAAGAGTATATATTCTGCTGTTTTTGGTTTGAGTGTTCTATACAGGTCTGTTAGGTCTACTTAATTTATAGTGTTCTTTAAGCCTTACTTTTTGTTATTTTGTCTATTCTACCCATTATTTATTTATTTATTTTTTAAAGATTTATTTTATTTATCCATTTCTCCCCCTCTCCCTGCCGCTCAGCGCTCACTGTCTCCTCCCTGTCTGCTCCCCATGAACGCCCCTGTCCCCTCTCCAGGCGGCACAGAGAACCAATCCCAGGACCCTCTAGAGCGGGAGAGAGCTGCTCTGCCCCACATCAACTCCCTGGTCTGCTGTGTCCCCCATTGTCTCTCCTCTGCTACTCCCCCCATTGTGTCATCTGGCTGCGCCAGCACTCCATGTGGGCCAGCTCTCTGTGTGGGCCAGCTTGTCCTTCACCCAGGAGGCCCCGGGAATCGAACCCTGGACCTCCCATATGGTAGATGGGAGCCCAATCACTTGAGTCACATTGTTTACCTAGAGGTATTGATGTCTCCAACTATTATTGTTGAATGGTCCATTTCTCCCTACAATTCTGTCAGTTTTTGCTTCATGTGTTTTTGAGCTCTGTTGTTAGGTTCATATAAGCTTATAATTGCTATATCTTCTTTTATCATTATACAATGTCCTTCTTTGTCTCTAGGAACAATTCTTTACTGATATTTTGTCTGATAGTATAGTCACTTCAGTTCTTTTGGTTTTAGTTTGCATGCTATGTCTTTTTCTATCATTTAATTTTCAATCTGTTGTGTTTTTTTTTTTAAGATTTATTTATTTATTCCCCCCCACCATTGTTTTTGCACTCGCTGTCTGCTCTCTGTGTGTTCTTCTGTGTCTGCTTCTCTTCTCTTTAGGCGGCACCAGGAACCGATCCTGGGACCTTCTGGAGTAGAGAGAGGTGCTCAATCTCTTGCACAACCTCAGCCACCTGGTCTGCTGTGTCTCTTATTGTCTCTCTCTTTGTCTCTTTTGGTTGCCTCATCTTGCTGTGCCAGCTCTTCACGTGGGCCAGCACTCTGTGTGGGCCAGCTCACCATATGGGCCAGCTTGCTTTTCATCAGGAGGCCCCAGGAAACGAACCCTGGACCTCCTATTTGGTAAATGGGAGCCCAATTGCTTGAGCCACATCTGCTTCCCTCTGTTATGTTTTTTTCTTTTTTTTGACTATTTTGTACATAAATAATTGAAAATATAAACAATTAAAATTAAAAGTAAACAAAGATGAATAAATATAGACATTTCTCAATTAAATGTACTGGATACATATAACTTTTTTTTTTGAATCATACAATATGTTACACAATATATTTGGTTCATAGTAAAGGATTCATACAGTATTTGTCCTTTTGTGTCTGGCTTGCTTCGCTCAACATAATGTCCACCAGGTTCATCCATGTTGTCATATGTTTTACGACTTCATTTCTTCTTACAGCTGCATAATATTCAATCATGTGAATAGACCACAGTTTGTTTATCCATTCATCTGTTGATGGACACCTGGGTTGTTTCCAACTTTTGGCAATGGTGAATAATGTTGCTATGAACATTGGTGTGCAGATGTCTGTCCATGTCACTGCTCTCAGTTCTTCTGGGTATATACCCAGTAGTGGTATTGCAGGGTCACGTGGCAAGTCTATATTCAACTTCTTTAGGAATTGCCAAACAGTCCTCCACAGTGGCTGTACCATTCTGCATTCCCACCAACAGTGAAGAAGTGTTCCTATCTCTCCACATCCTCTCCAACACTTGTAGTTCTCTGTCTTTTTAATAGTGGCCATTCTGATAGGTTTGAAATGATACCTCACTGTAGTTTTGATTTGCATTTCCCTAATCATGAGTGATGTTGAGCATTCCTTCCTGTGTTTTTTTGTCATTTGTATTTCTTCTTTGGAGAAATGTCTATTCAAGTTTTTTGCCCATTTTTTAATTGGGTTGTCTTTTTATTGTTGAGTTGTAACATCTCTTTATATATCCTGGATATTAAATCCTTATCAGAAAACAAACAAACAAACAAACAAAACTCCTTATCAGATATGTGATTTCCAAATATTTTTTCCCATTGAGTTGGCTGCCTTTTCACCCTTTTGACAAAGTCCTGTGAGGTGCAAATCTGTTTAATTTTGAGGAGGTCCCATTTATCTATTTTTTCTTTTGTTGCATGTGCTTTGGGTGTAAGGTCTAAGAAATTACCACCTACTATAAGGTCTTGAAGATGTTTCCCTACATTTTCTTCTAGTAGTTTTATCTTCCTGGCTTTTATATTTAGATCTTTGATCCATTTTGAGTTGATTCTTATATAGGGGGTGAGATAGGGATCCTCTTTCATTCTTTTGGTTATAGATATCCAGTTCTCCCAATACCATTTGTTGAAGAGACTGTTTTTTTCCAGTTAGTGTGGACTTGGTAGGTTTGTCAAAAACCAGTTGACTGTGTAGGTCAGTGTTTATATCTGGGTTCTCAATTCTATTCCACTGATTGATGTGTCTATTTTTATGCCAGTACCATGC
>JAQZBX010074213.1:0-14788 GCA_029593785.1 Cabassous unicinctus
ATGAGCATGGATTTCATGAAGACCATCACCTTCTTAAGGGAAGCATGGCTTTGACAGGAAGAAATTTGCAGGGTACACAGTCTGGAATATATGCCCAGGATCTCTAAACAGTGCCAGGAAATACCCCAGACTCCCCTCTGGCCCTGTGCTTTCCATCATGGGCTCTGAGGAGGGGACCCTGGTAGACTCTGGGACCCAGGGCGAGAGATCAAGCAGGGGGAAGGCCACACAGGCATGTTTTAGGCGGTCCCTCTTCACCTCTTCTGCCAGCTAAGCCACAAAGCCTTAAGTTGATTAGATTATTCATTGGGTGACAACCAAGATATTATTCAACAGAAAGGAGTTCCTTGCTTAAAAAGGAAGAAAACACACAATTGAAAGAATAAAAAAAAACTAGAGTTCATTAAACACAAATCATTTGGTTTAGAAAAATAGGAAATTGGTGCCTTCAAATAGTGAATTTTTATATTTTGGAGTCATTGCTGGTTGTAAATTATATACACAACAATGCTGACCTCAGTGATGAAACAATATGATTTATGATTTCAAGTGTGCTATCTGAAAAATGCCACATATATTGGTTTTTATCAGGCTGCTAATTAGATATCAAAAAGCAGTTTTCGGTGTTATTTGGAAGGGCAAGTCCTTCCTTAACCCCTCCTCTGTGCCGCTCCTCCCATACACAGTCCCTTCCTCCACTTTAAGTAATGTTAAAATGATGACAGTAACACATTCCTTACATAGGTTTATAACATGATTTCTACTAAGCTAACCCGGGAATTCTAGATTCTAAGTTGGATTAAAGGAAATCCAAAGTTATTATTTACCTTCATTATTTCTGCTAAAGGGACTCCAATAAATGACAAAGACCAAGGTGCTCATTTACCAGAGTCTCAAAGTGTAAAACCACCCAAGTGTGTCTAAAGGCTCCAGAGATGAGTAAGTGCAGAAAAGATGATCCAGTGATGAACTTCCCCACCCCCAGGCTCTGCCATCCAGATGACTAAGGCAACCATCGCTACCATCCATCGAGCTCTTAATGGCCCACATGGACACAAACAGCTTGGATGTATTTTCATGTCCCGTATGCACATTTTCTGATCTTCACAATCCTTAGGGAAAGCGTCCAGAAGATGCCAGAATTCATATGGAACAAGAAAAAATCAGAAGTAATTTCCCACCCCACCTATTCCTTGGCCCTTACCGCTCTTTAAAGGTAGTACCTTCAAGTGACTATGTGATGCTATCTAGGGATAAGTTGATGAATCATATTTTAATAGAGAGGGACTATCAGTTTGGCAAGTAATGCTCAATATATAGGTAATGTTTCCATCAACAAAAAGACTTATGTGTCCTTTTTCAATTTGGTTTGTCCTTTCGATTTTGTTTAAAGGTACAACATTGGCATTTGCAGGAACATATTTATTGGTGAACTTTGCTCCAAATATAACTCAGGCTATCTCAGCAAGAACAGTGCAATATCACTTTGTTGGCTGGCAGTTCCTGATCTACATGGTAAGAGTTCTAAGTCTTTTACTATCCCTGAAGCTATACTTTCCAGACTACTGGTACATGCAAATGTTACAGAACTTGTATAATCTTTTCTTCTTAGCACCAGTATCTCATTGAAGTGTAACTTAGTGTTTGAAATACCAAAAGTATTTCAAGCACCCCCAGTTTCCCAGGTATGGTTTCCTTGGGAGTGACCTGTCACTGGAACAGTTTCCACAATGTTTAATCTGGCAAATCCCAGAGCAATACATTTTAGGATGACTCAAGGTAGAAAACAAACAAGCAAACAAAAAACCTCTTCTCCAAGGTTAAAGGGAAATACCTGAGGACACTTTTTACTTTATTGAATTTCATTCTGGATAGGTATTCTTTTTTTAAAAAAAAAGTACTCATTGAGACCAGTGCAACAGATTGTCTGGGAAAGAGCAGATAGCAGTAGGACAATACTAGGAGATGTGTAAAAGTTTGAGATGAGCCGATCTAGAAGTTTGAAGCCTCAAATTGGGAAATTTTATTTGATGCAATGGCTATATCTAGTGGGTATAAAGGCAAAGCATGATGTAAATGGTTAATATATAATTTGTTACTTCAGAAAATAAGAATATTCTAGGATGGCCAGGTAGTTGGAAGAAAACTGGAGAAGGTCAGATGAACATTTAACAGAATTGTATTGATAAAGTAATTGTTTATTCCATAAAAAGTCAAAGCACACAGAATCATAGATCAGAAGTAACCTAAAAATTATCTGTCCGATCCCCTGCCACTGAAGCAGGTGGAATAACATGATCCTACTTTATACACCTATTATTTAAAATTGTGGTGTTGGCATTTGCAGGGTCGTGTTGACAAACTTTGCTCCAAGCATAATTTGGGATATATAGGAACCGTACAGTAACCTATATGTATCGGACAGTTCCTAGTCTACGTGACAAGAATTCTACTTATCTTACTGTTTCTGACAGTCTCTGATATATAGATCACACCACTGGAATACAGATATTTACAGGTCTTTTTTTCTTCATACTCTCCCTCTTTACTCCTTTCCCTAGCCCTATAAATATATTTAGTTTTTTCTGTTTGTTTTTTTTATAATTCTTCCTACACTACATACCTTTTAATAAACTGTCCTATTTCTCTTCTTCCACTCTCCACCAAAAATTTACCCAAATAGTCTCTTTTTGCTGACACCCTCCACATTCTCATCTCCCATTCACTCCTCACTTATTACAATCTAGTAAATGCCTCCTCACTAACTGCCAATGGAATTGCTTTTTTTTAATCCCAGTTTTTCTTGAATGTTGTGCAGCATTTACCCCGTGACACATCTTCTTCTCCTTGAACCTCTCCCTTCCTTGACTTCCTGGCTGTGTGCTACCTTTTCCTCCTCTTCCTCTCGGAATGGTCCATCACAGGTTCTTGATGGGCTCCTCCTCCTCTGCTAGCTCCTCTTATCTCCTTACACTGCGTACTCTTCCGGGATCTTCTAGGGTGATCCCATTGCCAATGCCCACCATTGTCCTTTTTAATGACTTCCAAATCCAGACCTGCATCTCCTTCTCAGGCCTCTCCTGAGCCCCAGACCTGTGTCTTCATCTGTCCACTTATTACTCATCCCAGCCTGGATGTCCCATAGTGTCCTCAATTTAACACATCTTTCATCAATTGCAACAAAGGTAACTACTGTTTAAAAAAAAATAGTACGGTTATTTTTTTAAAGTGCTATCATCAATAGTAACAAATGGTAACAGTACAAGGTATTGATGGTGCGGTGGTATACAGGATTCTGGTATTTTATGTCGGATTGTTTTGTAAACTCATAACTTCTCTAATAAAAAAAATTAAAACACACACACAGTGTTTTACTTAATATAAAAATAATTCTTGCCCATTCCAGAAACTTTAAAAGCAACCCTAAAAGTACCTATAACCCACTGATAATACTAATAAAAAACTGATCTCAATATCTTCTTCCACAAACTCCTTTCTCTTATATTCTCTATGTCTGCCTCCCAGTTTGGAAATCTGAGTTTTATCTACTACTCCAACACCCACATCCTGTCTGCATTTTTAATTTCTTGAACTTGACCCCTCTTCTGCATTCCCATTGCCATTGCATTAATTCAGGCCTCCATCATTTCTTGCTTGACCTATGCCAGCAGCCTCTTAAAGATTCCGTACCCCCTGCTGCCCACCATTGACACTGTTGCTACAAGTATCCTTCTAAAAAAACAAATCTGATCAGCTAAGCCACTTCTCCATCCAAAACTCAGTGCCACTGTCTGCTGTCCTTCTGCCAGCAAAGCCCCTTACCTCCCTTGACACACGCCTCCAATCCCTTACAACCTCCCTGCAAACTTTCCCTCATGGACATGGCTCAGATATGACCTCTTCTGTGAAGATGTTGCTATGTCAGTTGCTCCATTCTCAGAGCTTTCCACAGCCCCCACCACATTATGTTTTAATTATCTATTTATCTTCTGTTTTGTTCAAGTAGATGGTTCACTTCTTCAAGACAAGAACTATTGTTGGTCAACCCATCGATTGGCCAGTCGGTAATAATGTCCTGCTTACTTAAGCACTGTTCCTTATATATAATGGCCCTGACCTCAGTTCTCAAGGACCTTAATCCTACCCTCTTCCTCTGCCACGTCCTACCTTTTCCCATTACTCCTGCCCTCCATCAACCTTTCACAGTGAGCTTCCCAATTCAGATTAGTCTTCCTTGGATCTGTCGTACTTTGTGCCTCCCCCTCCCTACCCCATTGTCTCTTACTACTTATCCGCCATACCTAGTCCTTTAACAACCACTGCTTTCATGGATCAAAATATAAGCACTAGAAGGAGTTTTAATCTCTGTGATTCACTTTTGTTCTTTATACTTCGTTGAATATTACATGATAGCCTAGACTTGAAGTCCTACCAGCACATCATTACTTTTTGCCTACAGGCAAAACAAGTTCTTCATCCAGTAAGAAAAGGGTCACATAGTCTGTGACCAGAAAATTAATAGCTTGAGTTGAATCCTTTGGAGATTAAAGTTGCATCAAAACGTACTTCCTGGAATAAACAGCATTGTTTGATGATGATGTATCTTGTATTGTTTATCTCCAGAGAAAACATTTTAAAACAAAACTATTTTTTATTAAACCTTATATTTAATAAACCTCATAATTCCATACAAAATACTCTAAAATTCCTTGTAACTTGCTATTTCCCAAAGTCAAATAAATAAATTCATTCATTCATTTATTCACTCATTCAACTGATCAGTCACCCAGATTTTGGGAGGAATTCCTGTGGCAGGAATTTTTATATAAATATAAAAATATGTACCTCTATTACAGTCCTGAGAGAGACTTACATTCTCTTAAAACTAGATTAAGATAATGAAAGTATATTTGAAAGTAAATTCCACAGGGGAAAAAAGGGAAATAATTCTGGGTATTTATAAGATACAAAAGTAAACCTTTAATAAATTCACATGTGAAATACACTATTGGCATTAGATGCTAGGGGGACTAGATCTATAATTAGCTTAGTTTGGAATTTAATCCATTATATTGGCTACATTGCCAAAGACTCAAAACGTGATCAATGATATGCTAAGATCTTGAGCTAAAGTTTGGTTGAAATCTGTTAAACATCTAAGTAATTAATATTTAATCCTTGGATGTGGCAGCTTCTGTGCTTTTTCTGCAAACTATGACTGTAAATATCATTATTACAGTAATTAAGATTATTCTTTGAAGTATCATTCATCTGTATTATACATCCATACCAAGTACAATATAGCACCTGAACTGCCTTTCAGCACTGATCAAATAAAATACCTAATAAAATGAAAAATACTCAAGTCTCACAAATTTTATATTTCTCAAAAGTGGGATTGTAAAATTGTGTTACAGACTCACTAATACCATGTACTTGTCTTAAGCGTTTACTTCCCCAGGTGGATGTCTATTTTACCTTTAAGGCTTACGTTAAGTGGAAGTCTCACAGAAATGAGGCCCAGGAGTTTATCCTCTTTGTAAGAAGAGGATTTGAGAAGCCCAGCATCTACAGGCTAGAGAAGAAAAAAGTGCCCTTTACCCCTGACTAAAGCGGCTCTTCCCAACCTGCACTCCACAGGTGGGCAATCCTACCTTGCTGTCTGCGGGGAAAAAAAAAACAAAAACAAGTGGGTTTTCAAGGTCACACTAGTTTGGAGAGATGCTGCATAGCATGACCTCCTCCGAGAAGTCCGTCATCTCTGTTAGCATGTTAAAAGCTAGGAGAAGGCCTTTAGGAAAAAGACGGATTTAATTTTGTTAATCCAACAAGCCCCAGGCTTATGTTGAGTAATACCTATTAACGCCTCACAGGGCCAGCGGGCTGCAGGACCCACTTTAGGAAATGTGGCCTCAGCTTCAATTACTTCATGTTCTTTGGCAGACTTGCCCAGGGCCGTTTTGCGCCCCCACCCCCCACCCCAATTTTCCAAGACTATTCAAAGGAAATCTCTGTTGTGAACATAAAATCCCTCACAAAATAATCTGCACAGTGCTCATTTTCTCTCTGCTGGATAGAAAATTAAATTAGCAGAAGCAGAGGTGAGCACGTTGTTTGTGTAATTCTATCCCCCAAAGCTGATTATTAAGTCAGACTTTCTGGCAGAGTTGCTTCAAAAACCACCATCAGGCGTTAAAACCCTGAAGGGAGAAAACTTTACTATGCGGAAGCACAGTAACCTTTCAGACTATTCGAGCCCCCCCTTTAGGTCACAACTGGCAATTTAATAAATGAGCTGGGTCTGTAGAAAAATAACTGGAAGTGAACTGTGGTCCATGCTTAGTGGCAAAGCCCCAGGATGTGTATATCCATTGCAGGTGATGTGCCACACTAATGAAAGATGTTTATGTGGGAGGTTGTGGGAGGTGTGGGAGGGGGAGAATACGGGAATCCCTGTAATTTTTGTGTAACATCTATGTAATCTAAGCATTTTTTAAAATATATATGAAAAAAAATAAATAAATAACTGAATTTTCACGAAAAACATAGTTCCATCTCACCAAGTAACATGGACGCCTGGAGGCCAGTTCCAACGTGGTCCTCCTTTCGTTAGCTATTCACCTTCCCCCATTGGATAAAAAACGATAAAAGAACATTGAAAAGGAGGATCAAGAATAAAAATATCATTACATATGACTAATTTAAATTGTGTAAAATGTTCTTGAATGTGTGAAATATGCATTTGAATATGCATTTAGCATTTTTAAGCTGCTGTACATTGGAGAAATAAAGCTTTGGAGAAAGAAAGAGGATGGAAAAGAAAAAAGTTGAGGAAGAGGCAAACGTGGAGTGAATCAGAGGCGTAAAACTCCTGCTGTATTTGTTATAAGACATCAATACCTACTGTGTGATGTCCACTTGCTTTATTGTCTGAACGCAAACAGCATTTGTAGGTCTGCACCAGGAGGCACTTCTGCCGTAGCCAACACTCCAGAAAGCTCACAGCTCGCCAAGCCCTTTGCTGGGCCCCAGTGACCCGATGAGGCTCTGTCAGCTACCCACACAACAGCCTTTGCACTGCTCTCCTTTACATCTGACAGATGGGGAAGCCGAGGTTTAAGAAGGTTCAGTAACTTGTCTGAGTTCACATAAATACTAGGTGGCAGGGCCAGAGTTGTGGTACATTTGTTACGTATTATGAGAGAACATCATCAGATTAGTACCACTAAGTACAGCCTATAGTGTACATTTGGTATGTTTTTTTTCCATACCCCCCTATTATTAACACAGTACCTTCTTTAACACTGATGCAAAAATATTACAATATTGCTGTTAACTATAACCATAAGTTACATTAATTGTATTTTTCCCATGCATCTCCATATTCTTACCACCTTGTAATAGTGATGTACATTTGTTCTAGTTCATGGAAGAACATTCTTGTATTTGTACTATTAACCACAGTCCTCATCCACATCCAGGTTCACTTTGTTTTTTCAGTCCCTAGGTTATTCTTTCAATTGACATTTACATCCCCAAACTATGCCTTTTAGCCGTAATCCCATTTATAAACCAGCCATGTTAGTTATACTCACTATAAAGAGTTACCATCAACTCTATCCATTTCCACACTTTTACAGTCAAGCTAATTAAAAATTCTACATACATTAAGCATCAGTAGTTCTTCTCAGCCCTCATCCTATCTCCTGATACTCTATACTCTAGGTTTTAACTCTAGGTTTTTATTCTTCATATTTAGTTCATATTAGTGAGACAGTACAATATTTGTCCTTTTGTGTCTGGCTTACTTCACTAAGCATAATGTCTTCAGGGTTCATCTGTGTTATCATATGTGTCCCAATTTCATTTCTTTTTACAGCAGCATAGTATTCCATCATATGTATATACCACATTTTGTTTATCCATTCATTGGTTGATGGACACTTGGGTTGTTTGCATCTTTTGGCAATTGTGAATGACACTGCTATGAACACTGGTGTGCAAATGTCTGTTTGCATCACGGTTTTCAGTTCTTCTGGATATAATCCTAGTAAAGGGATTGCCAGATCATACGGCAGTTTTATATTTAGCTCCCTGAGGAACCGCCAAACTGTCTTCTACAGAGGCTGCACCATTTTACATGCCCACCAACAGTGAAGGAGTGTTCCTGTTTCTCCACATCCTCTCCAGCACTTATTGTTTTCTGGTTTTTGTGTATTTTTTTTAAATAATGGCCATTCTGTGAGGTGTGAGATGATATCTCATTGTAGTTTTGAGTTGTAGTTCTCTAATAATTAGTGATATTGAACATTTTTTCATGTGCTTTTTCGCCATTTGTATTTCCTCTTTGGAGAAATATCTAAGTCTTTTGCCCATTTTTAAATCGGACCACTTGCTGTTTTATTGTTGAGTTTATATAGCTTGGAAATCAAACCCTTATTGGATATGTGGTTTCCAAATATTTTCTCCCATTATAGTGGGCTGCCTTTTCACCTTCTTGACAACATCCTTTGAACCACAGAAGTGTTTAAGTTTAAGGAGGTCCTGTTTATCCATTTTTTCTTTAATTGCTTGTGCTTTCCATGTAAGGTTTAAGAATCCACCACCTACCATCAAGTCTTGAAGATGTTTCCTTACATTTTCTTCTAGGAGTCTTATGGTTCTAGGACCAAATCTTTGTCCAATCTTGGCTTTACAGAGAACCTTTACAGAGCTCCTTTCTTTTGGACAAAGAAGCCACATCAAAGCCTAATGCTTTGGGGAAAGTATTTGGCAAAAACAGATGAAATGAACCGGGGCTCAGATAAAGATACCTGAAGTGGGGTGTCCAGTGAGAAAATGTGTATTTCTTTTGTTACTTCATCCCATAGACTTCCAGTACCCATTTTACCACTGAAAACAGGGTCATTAGTGCCTTTGAATTTACTTAGATTAGAGAACCAGTCCAGAAAATTCAGAATCAATTCAGAAAACTCATCCTTAAGATTCTGTTCCTCTGGAAACATTTCATGTACCAAAACCTGAATTAGTTTTCTATTACTTCCATAACAAATTACCACAAATTTTAGTGGATTGAAGCTACACAAATTGGCAGCCGGCCTCAGTCACCATCACCACAACCATGAGAAGCCAGGCCGAGACCCAGCAGCAGCCACCGCCCCTGCACTCAGCACCTCTGACACCAAGCCCAGCACCATGGGCAGCGTTTCAGGGAGCTGCGCCCAGGCGGCCTCACACCGCGGTGCCTGCCGGCAGGGACAAGACCACCACAAGGAAGGTTTTGGGAAAGTAAAGTGGTTCAATGTAAGAAACGGATATGGTTTCATCAACAGGAGAGACACCAAGGAAGATGTGTTTGTACCTCAGACTGCCATAAGGAAGAATAACCCCAGGAGGCACCTTCGCAGCACAGGAGATGGAGAGAATGTGTAGTTTGATGTTGAGGGAGAAGAAGGGGCGGAGGCAGCAAATGTCACCGGCCCTGGTGGAGTCCAGTGCAGGGCAGTAAGCATGCAGCAGACCGTAACCATTATAGACCTTATCCACGCCATAGGGGTCCTCCACGCAATTACCAGCAAAATTACCAGAACAGTGAGAGTGAGGAAAAGAAGGAGGGATCTGAGACTGTCTCCAAGGCCAGGCCCAACCACGCCGGTCCTACCACAGGAGCTGATTCCCGCCTTACTACAGGCAGAGACCCTGTGGGCTCCACCACAGACTCCCAGCCCTCCTGTGCAAGCAGACTTGATGGGGGATGCTGACACAGGGCGCAGGAGGACAAGGTAGACCAGTGAGACAGAATGTGTCTCACAGTCCACGGTGCTTACAGTCCACGGTTTCGCAGGGGCCCTTCTCACCAAAGACAGCCTAGAGAGGACGGCTTTGAAGACGATAAGGACAGTCAAGGAGATGAGACGCAAGGCCAGCGGCCGCCTCAACATCGGTACTGCCGTAATTTCCAATTACTGACGCAGATGCCCAGAAAACCCTAAACTGCAAGATGGCAAAGAGATAAAAGCAGCGGATCCACCTGCTGAGCATCCACCCACTCCCGAGGCTGAGCTGGGTGGGGCTGAGTAAACGCCTGCCTACCATCCTACCATCATCTGGTCTGGGCATCCAACAAGAAGAAATGAATGTGAAACTCCAGCAATAAGAAATGAACAAAAGATTGGAGCTGAAGACCTTAAGTACTTACTTTTTGCCCTTTGACCAGAGCTTTCTGCATTACCTATGCACCATGGGGTTTTTATTATTTTTACCTAAAGACGTCTCTTTTTGGTAATGGCAAACGTGTTTTTTTAAAAACCCCGGTTTTTCTCAATACACCTTTAAAAGTTTTTAAATAGTTTCAAATCTGGCCAAGTTGAGATTTTTTAAAACCTCATTTTTAATTTGTAATAAAAGTTTTACAACTTGATTTTTTTTTTAAAAAGTCAACAAACTGCACTTAATAAGCTCTTAATAATTGTCAAAACACACACACATTGTGACTAGCAGAGCTATTATATGGGTTGACAGTGGTTGAAAGGAAAAGTCTACAGACATGTATATTACTAGAAGGAATGCCAAAAAAATGGGACTGTATAACAGTGAAACCTCATCTAAAATACGAATATGGGTGATATTGCATATTTAAGACTGTTTTTAAAAAAACTAACCAGTCTGCTTATAATTTTGCATGTCTGATAGATTTAAATTATTTTAATAATTTTAAAAACCACAAATTTATTATCTTACAGTTCTGTAGGTTCGAGGTCCAACACAGGTCTCACTGGGCTAAAATCAAGGCGTCGGCAGGATTGCATTCCTGGCTAGAGGTTCTAAGAGAGAATCTGTTTGCTTGCTTTTTCCAGCTTCTAAAGGCTGCCAAGATTCCTTGGCTTGGGTCTTTCTCACATTGTATCTCTCTCTGACCACAGTCAGGAAGGTGCTCTGCTTTTAAAGACTCATGTGATTATCCAGGATACTCTCCCCACCTCAAGCTCCTTAACCTTAATCTCATTGCAGAGGCCCCTTTGCCACGTAGGTACTTATTCCCAGGTTCTGAGGATTAGGACATGGACATGGTGGGGGGAGCGTTATCTTGCCTACCTGAACTGCATCACTTAACCTCTCTGTGTCTTCGTTTCCTTATCTGTAAAATGGGTACAATAATAGGGCCTACCTCCTAAGGTTGTTGTAAGGATGCAAGGAGTTAGTACAAACCAAGCCCTGAGGACAATGCAGGTATGTGGAAGCATGCAGTAAGTGCCGTTATTCTTTCCAATCTCTGAGATAGCAATCAGCAAAACAGCCTCTTCCTGGATCACAGAAACCTGCAGAAGCCACAGCTTCTTTAATAATGAGGGAAGCGGATGTGGCTCAAGTGATTGAGCTCCCACCTACCACATGGGAGGTCCCGGGTTTGGTTCCCGGTGCCTCCTAAAGAGAAGACGAGCGGACACAGAGAACACACAGTGAATGGATACAGACAGCACACAAGGAGCACAAACAATGGGGTGGGGGGGGTGGAATAAATAAATAAAATAAATCTTTAAAAATATATATTGATATTTTCAGAAAGAGAAAAAGATTGCACAGAAAAATTTACATTAATTCATGCTGCTCAAATATTTTATTCCTAGGAGCCACGAGACCTCTTGCCACAAGGCAGAACTCAGGGAAGCTACTGTCATTCTATGAATAATGTTTTATTTCTCTGAAGCTGCAGAAATAGAATTGCAAAAAAGTCATACATGGTTTTTAGAACTGATAGCAACTGCCCTCCGCCCCCCCACCCCCAAATTAACAATTGGCATGCTAAACGAACACAGCGATCCCACACGGGGCTGCTGCTGTGCATTATTTGCAGTTGTATCACCTGAGAAATAGAAGCCTTTGGTTGAGGGGAGGACAAGCCCAGAGGGATAATTCTTTTAATGACTGATGAGTTGTACAGAGATTGGGACACCTAATGTTTTGATGGCAGCTTTAGGGAAGGCAAAGAGAGGAGTTAATGGCTTTTGTAGTAAAACTCAATTAAATTAAAGGCTTGACAATTAAGTGCCATAAAAATTTTAAAATAATTGGTTTAATTTACCCAGAAGGAGAAAAGCCTAAGAGATTATTTAATTCTTTGTATTAGAAGAAAGCATTTTTTAAGTGAGGAAGATCTGATCCTAATGCTTTCTGAGTACACGGAAGATCAAAGAAAAAAAGCAAGCAAACAAACAAAACCTTGAATTGAAACAGAAGAGATTTAAGTGGAATTAGAGAGGACTCTGTAAGATAAATGCAATCCTGGAAGTAGTGAAGTCCCTAACTCTCGCGATTTTTAAGAAAAAAACTCAGTGGTGGTACTTTTACATGCCTAACATCAGAAAAGTAAATAAATATTCATATCCGTTCAGGGATTCTGTCTTTTCTGAAAAAGTAGTAATTTGGTTTCAGGTTATTTTAAGGGCTGCAAAAAAAAAAAAAAAAAAAAAAAAGTGAGAACAAAAATAAAACTAAGAACTCAAAATTATACTAGAGGGAGCAGATGTGGTCAAACAGTTGGGCACCTGCCTCCCACATGGGAGGTCCCAGTTTCATTGCCCAGTGCCTCCTAAAAGAAGATGAGCAGACAATGTGCAGACACAAGGAGCAGACAATAAGCAGACACAGTGTACAGACAGCAGAAATAATGAGCAGATAGACAAGGGAGCCAACTCAGCAGGGGGAGGGGCGTGCGGAGCAGGGGGTTACACTAGAGTCCTCTTAAGGGTAGGGAAATTTAAGCATTCAATTTTTTAGACATCAGGTAAATTGTTCATAATAAATTTGAGGTGTAATGTACTCATAAATTCCATAAATACTTTAATGAGTGGCCAACTGTGTACCAGGCATTGGAGATAGAGAATTTAAAAGAATTTAAAAGAACAAACAAGGTCTCTCTCAGAGAGTTGACTTCAAGTGAGGAAGACAGACAAGAAACACACGAATATATGAACAAGAAATACACCAATGGTGGTAAAACACTCCACAGTGAACTGAAGTCGGGGCTGTGATAGGATGACTGGGTGGCTCTTTTAGATCAGAGGGTCAGGAAAGCTCTCTCAAAGGAAGTGACTTTAAGCAGAGGGCAGAGTAACTAGAAGGGGCCATTGAGCAGAGAGCAGGGAAAAAGTCTTCTGGGCAGAGCAAACAGATAATGGACAGGCCCAAATGCAGGAGGCAGTCTAAGGACTACAGAGAACGGAAAAAGGCTGCTGTGTTTGGTGCAGAGTGAACCATTCAGAGGCAAACTGTACAAAACGAGATCCAAGAAGGCAGCAGAGGCTTTTGTAATCTGAATTTTATTCTACATGTGATGGGAAATTATAGGAGGTTTAAGCAAAGGCATGACTGGATCTAATTTATATTTTTACTATTTGTATTATCATGGAGGAAACTCACAAGGAAAACACAGAATAAAGAAAGCAAGTCAAAGCAAATATGATTCCACTTGTACGAAGTCCAAACAGATGCATAAATATAAACAGGGTATTGTTTATGGATGCATAAAAATGTGGTAAATGTGATCCAATGTAAAGAAAGTGGATGATAAACACAAAACTCAGGGTAGTGGTTCCTGGGGAAGTGGTAAGAGAAGGGGAATGCATGGGGAGGGGCACACAGGAACCTCAAAGGTACTGGAGGTTCTATTTCTTAAGATGCGTAGAAGGCACACGGGTGCTTGCTATAAACACCTTATAACATATATATTCTTCTCTACTAATGAAATGTTTCCTTATCAGAATTGTGTTTTTAAACCAATTCCTCTGGCTGCTGAATGGCTGGATTGTAGAGAGGCAAGAGGAAAATCAAAGAGACAAATTAGAAGCCATTGCAGCAGTCCAGAGCGATGGTGGCAGGGAGTGAGGGGAAGGGAGAATTTGGGGCTTGTGCAACAGGGTGTAAGACGATGCCATTTGCTGAGGAGGTGGGAAATCAAGAGTTAGTGTGCCACATTAGTGGCCCATATTAGTGTGGTCGGTCTATTAAACATGCACGTGGAAATATCTAGTAGACAATTGGAAAATTAGCCTGGAGTTCTGGGGAGGTCAGGACTGGAGACCAGATTTGAGCGTCACTGGTCTACAGGTGGTGGTGGAGCTCTGGGTCTGGACGACTGGGGCTCCATGTCTTGTTCTTATATATTTATAGTTGTCCTTAGGAACCTCAGTTACCTGAAACTGTCATATAAAAACTGTTACAAAGTTAAAAATAGAAGTGTGAAACGTACAACTTCTATAATAAAAAGGAAAAAATTAGATGTACAGCATTTTAAAGACTGTATAGAATAACTTTTGCTTTACTCTTTTTTATCTAATTTTTAGATTTTAGAAATATTAATTTTCTGCATTCTCCTATATTTCCATAAAAGAAAAGGAATGAAGCACATTGTGATTCTGTTAACCCTGGTGGCCCTTCTTGGTAAGAACATATTTTGCTTTCTTTCCTCTGATCTGGCCATGCTAAGTCATAAAAGAGATTGGAAGGAAAATACTTGAGCATTCTCTTTCTTTCTCACCATTTCCATTTTCAACTCTGATCTATAGCAGAGAAACCGAGTCTAAATTATACAAATTATACTTTATATGCCCATTGCTGCAATTGATGTATATTTGATTCTATTTAAAATATATTTAAGGATTTTTGTTTCTTGGTAATCTTTATTTGGGCACTGACAATTTGAGGATGTTTAAAAGAGGAACAAGCTAATAAACCCAGTTGAAACTTTTGTGTCAGGAATTAGTTAGCAAGAACTAACATATATATATAT
>JAQZBX010074214.1:0-14783 GCA_029593785.1 Cabassous unicinctus
GCTGTGGAAGACAGTTTGACAGTTCCTTAGGAAAGCTAAGTATAAAACTACCATATGATCCAGAAATCCCACTATTAGGTATATACCCAGAAGAACTGAAAGCAGAGACTCAGATACTTGCACACCAATGTTCATAGTAGCATTATTCACAATTGCCAAAAGATGGAAGCAACCCAAATGTCCATCATTCTATGAATGGCTAAACAAAATGTGGTATATACATACAATGGAATATTATTTAGCTGTAAAAAGGAATGGAGTCCTGATGCATGCAACAATATGGACGAACCTTGAAGACATTATGCTGAGTGAAATAAGCCAGACACAAAAGGACAGATATTGTATGATTTCACTGTTATAAACTAATTATAACACGGAAACTAATGGAGTTAGAATCTAGAATATTGGTTACCAGGAGATAGACTGAGGTTAGAGAATAGGAAGTTGATGCTTAACTTGTACAGAATTTCTATTTAAGCTAATGGTAAAGGTTTGGAAATGGACAGTGGTTATGGTAGTATATTACTGGAAGTGTAATCAACAGCACTGAACTATATAAGTGAATGTGGTTAAAAGAGGAAATTTTCATTCTCCAAGAGAGCAGCAACAGTCCCCCGAATGCAGGGGCAGTGTCTGGCAAAGGAGGATGGTCCACTAATGGGTTCTTGTTATTGATGACTAGCCTTACGAGCCTTTGCTCTTGTAATTGAAACTTAGCCTACTGTTATGGGGTGCCTAAGGGTTGCCACCTGAGAGCCTCCTTGCTGCTCAAATGTGGCCTCTCTCTAAGCCAAACTCACCATATGAATGCATTACCTTCCCCCCAGCATGGGACATGACCCCCAGGGATGAGCCTCCCTGGCAACGAGGGATTACTACCAAGTGCCAACTGGCAGTACGACTGGAAAAAGACCTTGAATAAAAGGGGGGAAAGGTAAAGACAAATGAGTTCATGTGGCTAAGAGACTTCAAAGAGAGTCGGGAGGTCATCCCAGAGGTAACGCTTATGCACACCTCAGTAGGATCTCAAGAACACCAAAGTGGATATCACCCCACACAGAGGGGCTCCTGAGGGCTCTGGAGACACCCAGGTCCTATATAAGCGGTGACAGCTACAGAGATTGATGCCTTATCAGTGGGCTATACTTTGGAATCTGTGCTCCTGAGAGTGACAGAGTTGGACTCAAATAAGTCCTCCCTGCACATGGTCCATCAGTCCCTTCTATTCATACCTATATGTGAGGCTGGAGTTTGTAGGTGTACTTCCAGAGACTGGAGCCTTTGGTCTGTCCATATGCCAGCTGTGCCTGGAATCTCGGTGGAGCTGCAACTCCTACTCTACAGCTCAATGGACTCACCCAAGTCACCTGGCAAGGAGATGATGATTGACAATGGCCATCCCAGGGAATAGAGAGAGTCTGCAGCTGCAGGCAGGATAATCCCATCCATCGTATCCATGGGATATAAGCCCCCTCTCACTTGGAGGTGGAGTGGACGTCACCGTCCCAAACTCCTCAGGATCGGGGGAAGAGCTATGGACTAGAGTGGACTTACTGGTATTCTGTTGTAGACATATTGTGATTCAAGCAATGGAAGAAATTACAGCATTGAGGTGGAGCCAGTGGCCACTGGATGCTTTCAGGACAGGGAGAGGGAAAAGCAGTTGTAATACAGGGGTTTTTTCGGGACTTGGGAATTATCCTGAGTGACATTACAACAACAGATATAGGGCATTTTGCATCAGCATACAACATGCAGAACTGTGTGGGAGAGAATGTGGTCTACAATGTGACCACATGCTTAGTGGCAAAGACCCAGGATGTGTATATCCATTGCAGGTGATGTGCCACACTAATGAAAGATGTTTATGTGGGATGTTATGGGAGGTGTGGGAGGTGGGGAACATGGGAATCCCTGCAATTTTTGTGTAACATTTATGTAACCTAAGCATCTTTTAAAATATAAAAAAAGACATAATAAAAGGAAATTACAAATCAATATGACATGAATATAGATGTAAAAATCCTCCAAAAATACAAGCAAACCAAAATTCAACATCATATTAAAAGAATTATAAACAAAAAAAAAAAGAGGAAACTTTAGAATATATATGTTACTAGAGTAAAAATTAAAAGATAAAACATAAGCCTGTACAACACAGTGAACCCTATTGTAGAAAATGGGCTATAGTTAATAGTGCAAGTATAAGAATGTTCTTTCATGAATTATAACAAATATACAATACTAATACAAGGTGGTAATAACAGGGTCGTATATGGAGGAAAATTACACTTAATGTAAATAATGGATAGAACTATTTCAATAATCTTTCATCAACTTAACAAAGGTAACTACTGTTTAAAAAAATAGGACAAGTATTTTTAAAGTGCTATCATCAATTTTAACAAATGTTCCACACCAGTGCAATGTATTGGTGGGGTGGTGTACAGGAATCCTGTATTTTATGCATGATTGTTTTACAAACTCACAATTTCTCTAATAAAAAAAAAAAGATTAAAGCTGAAACCCAATAAACGCAGTGGAAGGAAGTAGAAATAGGGTAGAATGGATGAGCAAAACATGAAATATTGTAGTAGAAGAAATTGATAGTCCTGGAGGCCATAGTGCGTGAACAAGAGAGGATTTGAAATCTTGGTGAAAGGGAGGATAGAGAATCGATAGAAACTGGTTTAACCTATATTTGCACCATGGAAGACCATAAATGAATGGCTTCAAGGACTTTGTACATTTTCAGGGGCTGGTTCTCAAGTCCAGGAGTAAGGAGGAAAGACAAACATCTTCTGAAAGGAAATCAGGGAGCAAACAGCCACACCATGCTAAAGAAGGGGTCTTCATGGGATTGACCATCCCTTCATTTAAGAGGCTTGGAGTCTGACTGTTAAAGGGATGACTAAGAGCTCTAGATGGAAACTTAGGTTTCTGTCCTCATAAGAAAGCCCATTGGAAAAGAATTGTGGGAAGATGGTGGAGTAAGATGCTCCAGAAATCAGTCTTTCTACCAAAATAACTATTGAAATAGCAGGAACTATCTGAATCAACTATTTTGAAATTCTAAAGTCTATTGGAACACTGTGCAGCATCCAGGGAGGAGCTGAAGAAAGAGGTTGTTAATTTGCCATAAATACCAGTGAGTTCTGCCCTCCCTGCAGCGGCTACAATCCCTCATCAGTCGGGCTAGAAAGGCAGGCAGCAGTGGTGAAGGCAGCTCAGGCCCCTGGTGCAGCTTGCTGGTGCCAGGATGGGACATAAAGACCTAGTCTTCCAAATTTCAGGGGTGTGTAGTCTGATCACCGACCACTGCTACTGATCAGCTACTTCAGATTGCTAGGGACTGGCTTTGAGGGCAGCCGTTTTTCCAATTCCCCTTGGGCAAAGTTAGCACAGAAATCATAAAAGACTGTAACCGTCCTCAAAACTAGGGAAAGCAGTTCAAAGGTTGTATTAACTGGTCAAGTGCTAAATCAAAAAAGTGCAGCTTCAAAAGCCATAGAACGTATTGGCACCCTTGCTGGCCCTTCCCCCACCCCCTCCACAATATGAGGTAGAGCCAACCTGCGTGCTCAGAGTGGGTCCCTGACCCTGTTCCAGAGTGAGCAGAGAGGTCCCTGTGTGCACACTGGGGTGCATATATGTCAGTGACAATCAGGTAGAAATCTGAGGGACTGAGTCTGGGAAGTTCACTTGGGCTCCCCCTCAGAGTTGGTCCTGAGGTCAGAGAAGCAGTTAGAGACTTCTGGGACAGTGTGAGAAACAATTAAGTTGAAGTAGCCTGGGGCAAAGGACTAGCTGCATTAAGTCACACAAAAGAGCACACAAGAGGGAGTGTAAGTCTATTTCAAATGGAATAGAGGAGCCTTTTACTTGAACTCCTGTAAACTGTAAACAGGGAAATTCCTAAGGCCACTAACACAGTCGCAGGAAAAGAAGCAGACTACCCAGCTCCAAGCAGGCTCAGATCAGACAGGGAAAAAAACCTGCACTTCACATCTGCCTCAGACTGATTTTCTTATAGGAGGGCTAGGCTCTGAAGGAAACCATAATCAAAGCAGAGCCAATTTGTAGACAGTGAAAGATGCTTTTCACTTTGATTCGTATGTTTTAATTAGATCCTGACTTTCAAAGAAAATCTCTGTCATATCATTAAGTGGATATAAACTTAAGGAACAGATAGTTCAGGGACTAAATCCCAGAGTTAACACTTTCAAATATTAAAATGTAAGGTATTCCACAAAATATTACAAGACAAAAAACAAAAAAAACAAAAAAACAAAAAAAAAAACAGGAAATGATAGCCCATGAAAAGGATAAAAATCCAGAAACTGTCAATGAAGAGGACCAGATTTTGGACTTATCAAACAAAACAAGGAGATAAAGTTATATCTCCACTTTAGTTGATGTCTAGGCATTTGAATATGTTGGGGAATTTACTCTGACAGTCAATTTCTGTCTCTTGCCTAGTGGTTTTGTTTCATGGTTCTTTGATTTTTGGTTCAACTTATTTTAAGTCTTTAAAATTGTACAGCTTAAGTTATCAAAATAGGACCAGGGACTTAATGGGGTATATATCCAATCCAAGGGTTCTGGGCAAGAGACTCCAAAAAGCATTTCTCTCCTTGCAATTTCCCGGCCAGCCAGCAGACAGAGCTCATTGGCAAATCTTTCCACGGTGGAGTCTCTTTCAGCCTCCACTTTCCCATGATTCAGTTCTGGCCAAGATTCAAAGCAAGCTCTGCTGGCCAAACTTACCAATGAGAAGTCACTTTCTGCCCTCCACCACACCCTCCCTCTTCCCAGGGAGGAAGAAGTTCATTCCCCTCTCAGGTGGCTGCAGTGAGCCATATGTTTTATCCAGGCTGTTCGCCTTGAGAATGGGGGATGGGTGACACTCCCGGCCACGGGGATTAGCAACTCATGGTTTTCATTTCTGCTTCCTCATCTCTCTATCCCTCGCCCTCCTGGAGGAACCACAGCACTATCCTGGTCTGCAGATCCCCAAAGCAACTCCCTTGGACAGCCTCTTGCCCTTCCTCCATTGTTTTTGTGAGAGAATTGAGCCTTGCCTACCTACTCCAACACCAACTTCCCAGAAGTCTCCCCACTTTAGCTAATTTACCTCTATCCTTCCAGTTCCTCAGACCAAAAATCTCAGAGTCATCATTGACACTCTTTCTCTCAAACCCCTCCCCATCTCATCTAATCCATTATCAAATCCTAAGAACTCTTCCTTCAAAATATATCAGAATCTCTCCACTTTTCATTATCTCTTGCAGGGATTATTACAATAGTCTCTAAATTAGTCTCCTTGCTTTATCCCCTAACCTCACTTCACTCTCTGAATCTATTTTTAACATAGCAGCCAAAGGCATCCTTCAAAAACATAAGCCATGTGATCTTCTATGCAATCCCCAATGGATCCCCATATCACTCAGAGGAAAAGCTCTAAGCCTCTGTGCTAGCTATTGCCTTTGCCTGGAATACTCTTTCCCCAAGCATCTGTATGGTTAACTCCACCACCTTATTCAATTCTACGCTCAAACATCACCTTCTCATGGAGAACGTCCCTAAACATTCCATTTAAAACTGTAACCACCTCCACCCCAAACCAAGTATGCTATGTCCCTTACCTATTTTTTCTCCAAATTACTTTTTTTTCCTACAAAAGTCTGCTGGGTTTTTTTTTTCAACAAATCAATTTTATTGATACATATTAATAAAGCATACAATTTATCTAAAGTGTAAAATCAGTGGTATTGAGTATAATCACATAGATGTGCATTCATCACTTCAATTATTATTAAAGCATTTTCATTATTTCAATAATAATAATAAATAAATAAATAAACAGAAAAACAAGAAAATTCCTCACCTCTCAATCTCTCTGTTTCCCCTGCTCTATGTAGCTGCTATTTCTGGCTATTCTTGCACAATTACTTATTTGTTTACTAGGCAGTTTTATTGAGATATATTCACATACCATATGATCTATCCAAAGTGTATAATCAATTAATCAATGGCTTTTAGTGTAATCACAATGTTGTGCATTCATCATCTCAAAAATTTTAGAACAATTTCATTACTCCAAAAAGAAAGACTCCACACCCTTTAGAAATCCTTCCTCAGCCTTATATAACCACTATTCTAATTTCATCTTTATAAATTGATTTATATTTACATTTTATATAAGTGGAATCATACAATATGTAGTACTCTGTGTCTGATCTCCTTTACTTAGTATAATTTTGTCTAATATTAGCATTTTGTAATATTAACCTACATTTGTTTGAACAGCTTCAAAGAAAAACAGTCTTATGTATGCAATTTTCCCATATTCATATTTCTCATAATATATTTATATTTCACCTAATATATTTCATTCATAATAGGGCAATCATACAGTATTTGTCCTTTTGTGGATGGCTTGTTTCATTCAACATAATGACCTCCAGGTTCATCCATGTTGTCATATGTTTCACGACTTCATTTCTTCTTACCACTGCAAAATACTCCATCGTGTGTATACTCCACAATTTGTCTATCCATTCATCAGCAGATGGATACCTGGGTTGTTTCCAACTTTTGGTTATCTTGAATAATGTTGCTACCAGAATAGCAGATGTCTATTTGTGGTATGTAACTAGTAATGGTATTGCCGGGTCCCACGGCAAGTTTATATTCAACTTCCTTAGAAACTGCCAAACAGTTCTCCACAATGCACCATTCTACATTCCCACCAACAGTGAATAAGCATTCCTATCTCTCTACATCCTCTTCAACATTTACAGTTTTCTGACTTTTTAATAATGGCCAGTCTAATAGGTGTGAAATGATATCTCATTGTAGTTTTGATTTGCATTTCCCTAATTGCTAGTGATGTTTTCATGTGTTGCTTGACCATTTGTATTTCTTCTTTGGACAGTTGTCTTTCCAAGTCTTTTGCCCATTTTTTTAATTGGATACTTTGTCTTTTTAGGACCATAGGAGTAAAATCATTTCTATAGAAGCGATGAAGCTAATTATAGAATATTAAACATGAATGTGTTTTGTTTTGAATTCTTTGGTAAGACTACCTCTGCCCATGCATTAGTTGTTGGGATTAGCAGACTTAACCTTTTGGAAGCATTTGATACCATTCAGCACATTTTCCTTTAAATGTTTTCCCCTTGGTACCTGTGCCACTGTTGCTCTTTGTTTTCCTTCATTACATTGTTCATTCCTGAGTATCTATGTTGAACTTCTCTTTCTGTTCTTGTCTGTTAAATGTTCCTGTATATTCAAGATTCTGTTCTAGGCCTCCTGCGTTTCTCACTCTACACACTGCCTCTAGATGATCGAATGCACTTTCGTGGCCTCAATTACTACCTGTCTCTGAAATCTTTCTCTCTAGGGTGTACATTTTCTGAGACTGAGAGCTGTATATCCAACTGCCTACTTGACTTTTCCACTTGGATAGCCCTCAGGCACCTCAAACTCAACCTGTCTCAGACTGAACTTAATATCCATTCCTCTATTTTTGATTCTTGTCTTCCCTATTCAGTTGCTTAAGCCAAAACTTATACATCAACTATAACTTTTTCCTCACACTCATTTGCCAGATTTCAATTGACAATCCAATTGATTGTAGCTCTTTAATTTTTTTGGAGCTTCTCCACTACTCACCTGGTTAACTTCAATAGCCTCCTCAAATCCATTATTCACAATGCTTCCAAAGTGATTTTTCTAAAAGAAAAATCTGAGGGAAGTATGGGGTACCTCTGTGCCAGCCATGAGGTTTGCTAGACCAGGCTAGCACTTAGTCCAGTGGGAGGCCTGCGAGGGTCCTTATGGCTTCAGGACTGCTTCATCAAGGACCCTCATCATGGGTATCTGTGAGGGATTGTATAAAAGAAATTCACATTCTTCCTGGGAGTGATAGATGTATTTACACATTTCTATATGAAAGAAAGTGAAAGAAGGATTCTTTCAGAGAGTATAAAGTATAAGTTTCTTCTTTTAACCTGGGAGATAGGAAATATCTAAGAACATAAGATACTACACAGACTACGTGTCTGAAATATTAACACTTTATGCATCATACCACTCCTGTCTAGACACTACCATCTTGCTCCCATTATCCCTTCCCCAAAGTATAAATCAGATTACAGTGTCAAGGGAAAACTGAGAGGTACAAGTAAGAAGGATCCAATATTCCTCTCCTCCATGGGAGAGTTCACCCTCAGTTGTTGTTTTTGAAATCAAATTAAAATTAGATTATCGAGGTCTTTATGGACAGGGGAGATCATTTCATGTAATACAGGTGAAGGAGGTGCCCAAAAATTGTTTCAATCACATGTTCTGGTCACTTTTCTGTCATCTCCCTTCCTTCTCCAATCTAGTACTTCTCTTTTGGTCTTACCTACTGATGCGCTGGCTATTTAAATGCCTATCAGAGCTTGTTGGAGTCAGAGCCTTAGCACATAGATTTAGTATTCCTGCTGCCACCGCTCTTGACCCCCAGGAGTATCATCATGGGCACCTACCAGACTCTAGTACTACCATGGCTAATGTTCCTTTGGACCCCTCTGGCATTATACCAAATATTTTCCACGTCCATTTTTGTCATAGTTGTCATAGTCCATTTTGTTCTCTCTCAGACAAATTAGAATTTCTTCTTCCTTTTTTAAACTATTGGCAAAAATGTGACCCCCTTCTCACTAAAATTTTTAAAAATCACTACAGTCCTTCTGCCAACTGATGGAAATTACTCTGTTGCTTTCTTTCTTGGTTCATAAGAGACTCAGAAACGAGATAATCTCTGTGTCACACTTCCCAATCCCCACTCCCAAGGACTTCCTACCTTCTTCCTTCTGTCTCTCTCTCCCTCCCCTCCCTTCTTCTCTCCCTCTCTTCCTCCCTTCCTTCTTTTCTTTCTTAGAAGCTGTAGGTTTACAGAAAATCATGCATAAAATACAGAGTTGTCCTGTACCACCCTATTATTAACACCTTGCATTAGTGTGGTACATTTGTTACAACTGCTGAAAGAATATTTTTATAATTGTACTATTAACTATAGTCCGTCACAAAACATTTCCTTCCATCTGACCCATAAGATCTAAGCCACCTCTCAGTCTGCTGCAGAGCAGGCATCACCATCCCAAAATCCTCAGGCTTGATGAATGAACAGACATAAGGGGGGAATGCAACAATGAACCAAAGTAGATGTATTTTTATGGTAGTAATGGAAGAACTTGTAAAATTGATATAAAGATAGTGGTTATCAGAGCTTCTTGGGGGTGGGGAGTAAAGAGTAGGTGGTGCGTAGGGCATTTTTAGAGCATTGGAATTGTTCTGCATGATATTTCAATGACGGATACAAGCCGTTATACATTTTTTCAAAACCTACAAAATTGTATGGTGCAAAGTGTATTCCATGAGGTAAACTATAGACCTTGGTTAGCAGCAATGCTTCAATATTTGTTCATCAATTGTAACTAATGTACCACACTAACGTAAGATGTTATTAATAAGGGAATATGTGAGAGGGAGGAGTGGAGTATATGGGAATCCCCTATACTTTTTATGTAAATTTTCTGTAATCTAAAACTTCTTTAAAAATAAAGTTTATTACGTAGGAAAAAAACTATAGTCCTTGGTTTATGATAGGGATCACTGTGTTGTCCAGCCCTATGGTATTTTTTAAAATATTTTACTCTAGTAACATAAATACAACCTAAAATTTCCTCTTTTAACCACATTCCAATATATAATTTAATGCTGTTAATTACATTCATAATATTGTGCTACCATCACCACCATCCATTACCAAAACATTGCATCACCCCAGTAGAATCTGTGTACAATTTGAGCATTAAATCCTCATTCACTACCCCTACACCAGCCTTTGGTAACCTGTATTCTAGTTTCTAATTCTATGAATTTGCTTATTCTAATTATTTCACATCAGTGAGATCATACAGTATTTGTCCTTTTGAGTCTGGCTTATTTTACTCAACATAATGTTTTCAAGGTTCATCCACGTTATCACAGGTATCAGGACTTCATTCTTTTTTATGGCTGAATAATATACTATTGTATGTATATACCACATTTTGTTTATCCATTCATCTGTTGATGGACAATCAGACTGTTTCCATCATTTTGCAATTATGAATAATGTCACTATGAACATTAGTGTGAAAATATCTGTTCAAGTCCCTGCTTTTAATTCTTTATGGTATATATCTAGAAGAGGGAATTCCAGGTCATATAGTAATTCTAAACCTTTCTGAGAAACCAGAAAAGTGTCTTCCACAGTGGCTACACCATTTTACATTCCCACCAACAATGAATGAGTGTCCCTAATTCTCTACAACCTCTCCAGTGCTTGTAATTTCCATTTTTTTAATAGTAGCCATTCTAGAGGGTATGAAGGTATTTCATTGTGGTGTTGATTTACTTTTCCCTAATGACTAATGATGTTGAGCATCTTTTCATGTGCCTTTTGGACATGTATATATCATCTTTGGAGAAATGTCTGTTCAAGTCTTTCACCCATTTCTTAACTGGGCTTTTTGTCTTTTTGTTGTTGAATTGCAGGGTTTCTTTGTATATTCTGAATATTAAACTCTTATCAGATATGTGGTTTCCAAAGATTTTCTCCCATTATCTAGGTTGTCTCTTTACTTTCATGCTAAAGTCCATTGATGCACAAAAATTTTAATTTTGATGAGGTCCCATTTATCTATTTTTTTAAGGTGGTGCCTACCCTGCTTGCTCTCCTGGGTAGGAAAAGGGCAGGGCAGGTCTCCTACCCATTTTTGTCACCTGCATTCTGTCCTCATCGATTCTGTAGCTCCTGCCATCAAGAATTCTAACTCAAGAAGCAATCAAAGATGGCATTGGAGTAGCTCAGGCAGGGTGCAGCTATCTTGCAAAATAGGGAAGAAGGCAAAGAAGTCATCTGAAGTAGCTGCTTTGGGGACCTGCAGACCAGGAGAGTGCCACATTCATCATCTGGCAGGGACAATGGATGAAGAAACAAAGAAGCCAAAAGGAAAACCATGAGTTGATAACCCCACGGCTGGGAACACCAACCATCCCCCACCCCCAAGGCAAACAGCTTAGATAAAATCTTCAGCTGAGCAGCAAACAGAGAGGTGAAAGGACGTATTTCTCCCTGAAAAGAGGGAGGGTGTGGTGGAAAGCTGATTGTGGTTTCTCTTGCATGACTATCTACCATAACTCACTGGTTCAGAAGAGCTTGTGGAAACTGAAGAATTCAGTTCCGTGAACGGGTTTGCTGAGGAGTGCCATTTACTGGCCAGTCAGGAAAGTGAAGGAAGATAGCTTTTCTCTCCCATTTCTTTCCCAGATATAGTAGATCTGGTTGGGCCACATTAGTAGCTCCCTGCCCCTGTTTTGATTACTTAAACAGGGAAATCTTAAAGATTTAGAAAAAACTAAACTAAAAATCAAAGAGCTGTGAAATAAAACCACTAGGCAAGAGAGATAAATTGATCAGCAGAGCAAAATCACCAACATAATCAGGTGCCTGGATGATTAGAGATAATCAGATGTCATCTCAACAAAAGATAACAACCTATACTAAGAAACAGGAAGATATTGCCCAGCCAAAGGAAAAAGCCAAGAATCCAGATGAGGCACAGGATTTAAGACACCTAATCAATGATGTTCACACAAACCTCCTTAATCAATTTAAGGAGATGAAGGAAAATATGACTAAATAGATAAAGTATATTAAGATGATACTGTGTGAGCATAAAAAGGAATTTGAAAGCCTGCAAAAACAAAAAAGTAACAGGGCTTATGTGAATGAAAGGGACAATTCTCCAGGATAGACCACATACTGGGTCACAAAACAAGTCTCCATAAATTTGCAAAGATTGCAATTATACAAAGCACTTTCTCTACCATAATGGGATGAAGCTGAAAATCAATAAAAGATGTAGAAGTTGAAAATTCACTAATAATGTGGAAGTTAAACAACATATTCCTAAATGATCAGTTGGTCAAAAAAGAAATTGCAAGGAAAATCAGTTAATATCATGAGATGAATAAAAATGAGAACACAACATATTAAAATATATGGATTGAAGCAAGTGCAGGGCTGAAAGGCAAATTTATTGCTCTAAACACTAACATTAAAAAAGAAGAAAATTGAAGACCTAACTGCATACCTGGAAGAACTAGAAAAAGAACAGCAAACTAACCCCAAAGCATGCAGAATGAAAGAAATTGCAAAGACTAGAGTGGAAATAAATGAAATTGAGAACAAACAAACAAATACAATATAAAGAATCAATAACACCAAAAGTTGGTTCTTTTAAGAAGATCAATAAAATTGACAAAAATTTAGCTAGACTGACAAAGAAAAAGAAAGAAGATGCAAGTAAATAAAATCAGAAATGAATGAGGGGACATTACTACTGCCCCCACAAACGAAAAATGATCATAAGAGGATAATACGAATAATTGTATGCCAACAAAATAGACAACTTAGACAGAACGAACAAATTCCTAGATACACACAATAAATCTACTCTGGCTTTAGAAGAAATAGACAATCCCAAAGTTTGTAATTTTTTTACAAAAGAAACAAAAAGACTCAAATATCTAGGAAGGAAAAGGATCTGTATTCAGAAAACTACAAAACACTGCTAAAAGAAATCAAATAAAACCTAAACAAATAGAAAGACATTTTGTGTTCATGGACTGGAAGACTAAACATCATGAAAATGTCAATTCTATCCAAACTGACTTATAGATTCAATGTAATACCAATCAAAATTCCAACAGCTTATTTTACAGAAATAGAAAAGTCAATTACCAAATTTATTTGGAAGAGAAAAGGATCCTGAATAGCCAAAAACATCCTAAAAAAGAAGAGTGAAGTCGGAGAACCCTCACTCCCTAAACTTGAAGTGTATGATAAAGCTACAGTAGTCAAAACAGTATGGTGTTGGCATAAAGATAGACACATTGATCAATGGAATTGAACTGATAGTTCAGAAATAGAACCTTACTTCTATGGTCAACTGATTTTCGATAAGCCTACCAAGTCCACTTTTCTGGGACAGAACAGTCTCTTTAATAAATAGTGCTGGAAGAAATGGATATCCATAACCAAAAGAATGAAAAAGAACCCCTACCTCACTCCTTACACAAGAATCAACTCAAAATGGATCAAAGACCTAAATATAAAAGCTAGAACCATAAAACTTCTGGAAGATAACATAGGAGAACATCTACAAGACCTTGTAGTAGGTGGAGGTCTCTTAAATATTACACCCAAAGCACGAGCAACAAAAGGAAAAAATAGATGAATGGCACTTCCTCAAAAGTAAACACTTCTGTACTTCAAAGGACTTTGTGAAGAGGGTAAAAAAGCAGCCAACTCAATGTTGGAAAATATTTAGAAATCACACATCTGACAAGAGTCTAATATTCATGATATGTAAAGAGATCTTACAACTCAACAACAAAAAGACAAATGACTGATTAAAAAATGGGCATGACAAAAACATATTGAAAAAAAAAAACAAAATTGAGGGACTCACACTACCTGGTTTTAAAGCATACTACAAAGCTACAGTGGTCAAAACTGCATAGTATTGGACAGAGGGAAGATGGCATCGGTTTAGGAGGGCACTCACTGACTAGCTCTCTGGGACAGCTGACTGGGGAGAGGGTCCAGCCTGGGGGTCTGTGCTGTGGGCGCACGGAGCGAGAAGCTTGGGACATCTATCTGCAAGCAGCTTGGCGGCGTGGATTGCTCGGTGGAGATTCGTGAGTTTTAACCCTGCCCGTGGAGGTTAACACAGACAGCTGAGCCCCACCCTCAGGGAAAAAGGCTGGTTTGAGCTGCGACTCCCACTGGCAAACCGGTGAGAGGGAGCATTCCCTGAGAGTGGGAGGATTCTGATGGAGGGTCGAGAGGGCTTTCCTTACTGTGGATTTTGCTGCCTGGAACCCCTTGCAGCTTTGGGGAACAAAATAGCTGGCTTGAAGCAGGACCAGGCTGAGGGGAGTGGTGAATCTGCTGAGGAAGTTGACTTACCTAGCTGCCCGGGGAAACGCCACAACCCCCACTGGCAAGGCAATCCAGTGAGAGGGAGCATTCTCTGAGAGTGGGAGGGTTTGGACAGAAGGTGGAAAGAGATTTCCTTTCTGTCGATTTGGCAGCCTGGACCACCTCATAGCTTTGGGGAGCAGATAAGCTGGCTTGAAGCAGCACCAGGCTGAGGGGAGAGGCGAATCTACTGAGGAAGCCTGATTTACCCAACAGCCCAGTGATACTCAGGCTTGGCTGCAGAGGGGGCAGAGTCAGATTCTTATTGTTCTACACTGACTAGCATCAGAGCTTCAGCTCCCCTGGGGAGGCCAGGAAGGGGGAAGTGCTTGATTAGTGTCCTTGAGCCTAGTTAGGGTCCCCTCAGTGAAGGGGGTGGTCCAGAAGAGGACATATTTTGGGTCCCTTATTTTGCCAAAAAAAAAGAAGACAGTCACTTTAAAAAATAAAAAATTAATTTTTCTTTTTAATTTAGTTTAAAAGCTAAAATCTGCCTCAAAACCTGCAGATAGAACCTTGCAGGGCAATTGATTGATAAATACAAGTAGGCTGAGAGGTTCCACAAGGGCCCAAGAAGGAACACTCTTCTTCCTTGGATTTGTTTGACTGCTTGCTTGTGTGGTTTGGTTTTTCTCTATTTGTTGTCTCCTGCTTTTCTTTCCTCTTTCCTCCCCCCTCCTTCTTTTTTCTTTCTTTC